>JACBKR010005976.1:0-15206 GCA_014218235.1 Colocasia esculenta | reverse complement strand
AGAAGGTACGCCCTCTTGTTAGAATGTGGAGCCTGAACTCTGAAGTCAGAAATGAAGCAGTCGATTGAATGATTCGACTCATGCAGTCGAATGTCAAATGTGAATGATTCGACTCATGCAGTCGAATGTCAACATGAAGGATTCGACTCATGCAGTCGAATGTCAAATATTGAATCATTCGACTCCCTCTTACCAGGACAGGACTTTGCAGTTCTGAGGCGATTCAGAGACAGGACCCTTTGCCCTTGTGTGTCTTGATTGTGGCGCCCTTTCCTCCTAGTATATAAAGGGGGGGAGGGGGGTTTGTCCTCTTTGGAGGTGTGTGTATTTCTTGCAGAAGAAGTATTGAAGAAGTTGGTGTGGCCGTGGACGTAGGAAGGCTTCTTGCCTCCAAACCACGTAAAATCCTGGTGTTCCTGTCTTCTTCTCCCACCTCCTTCTATCTCTCTCTCTCTTGTATCTACGAGTGGGTAGTGTGAGAGAGTTGTCGCTGGTCTGAGTGTTGTCCTCCCAACACCTCTCTCTTCTTTTCCTTTTCGAAAGTAGTCAGCCACCTCTTCATCCATACATCCTTTGGCGACTACACTGGTGGCGATCACGGTACATTTTCCTATCCTTCATACATACACTTTTTTGGGGAGCACAATCCGTGATTACAACATGAATGTTCTCCTGAGACTGAGGGAGAATGAGTTGGAGGGGTTGGGAGCCATCGGTGGGAGACTCATAGGTGGAGGGACTGGGAATATAATGGGTATCCTGGCGAGTGGGTCTGATGAGCACTAAGGGCCGCTCTTCCAAGATAGCATCAACAGTGGTGGAGGGTTCCTGGGACTCTATTGAGGGACATGGGTACCACTCCTCAAAACCTTCTACCCCCCAATGTGTTCCCTTCTGAAAACTCAAGGTCCTTGATGTGTCATGTTGTTGACCTTTTCTTGGGACTTGAGGAGGACAAGTGTTGTTGTTTTAGTGGTTGGGGAGGGGGTTCTGCACTATACCCAGGTCCCTTCTTGTGTACCTAGACTTGGTAATGGAAACCTTGACATCATCCCAATTGATCCTACCCTAGTCATTCATGTCATACACCCAGTCACGGAAGGTGAAACAATTGTGGATTTCATGACCGGGGGCCCTATGATAAGGACAATACTTGACATGTTGGCCCTCGGATGCACACCCTCCTACTGTGGTGGAAGTTGGATGGCATCGCAAGACATGACAGCGAAGAAAATGTCCCCAAGAGATTAGGGAGGGCAGGATAGTGAGATCTCTTGGGACCAGGATGGGTGTAGCCAGAAGGTGGAGGAACAGCCGATAAGGCCTAGAGGGATGTGATGGGAATTGGTGAGGATTGGAGGTGGGAGTTGTTGCCCAGCTAGCTAGCCCAGAGGGGGGGTGAATGGGTTATTAAAATTTCGATCTCTGATTAAAACCTGTTACCGAAAGGATTACACAACTTAATAACAAGGTTAGAGTTAGAGCAAATAAGACAACAATCACACAAAACACATCCACAAGACACAAGGATTTTTATCCTAGTTCGGAACTCCTCTCCACAGGAGACCTACGTCCAGTCCCGGAGCAATGCCTCAGGATTTCACTACCAAGGGTACAATCCCCCTCAAGGATCCTTACACCAGCCTCAACTGGTCTTCCTTCAACCTGAAGGGAAAACAACCACCCTAGATACCACCAGGTCTTCCTTCGTCCATAAGGGAACACAACTAAAGAAGAGAAGGTGTAGGAACAGGCTCAGACTCTAGCTTGACCAGCTACAAGCTGAAGCTATCAAGGCCGAGAGAGAAAGAGATTTAACAAGGTTTTCTCTCCAAGGACTACACAAGCTCTCACAAATAAAATCTCCTTTGATCACTGAGAGCTAAGAGCTAAGAACAAGGTTGGAGTGGAAGCTTCGCTCTTGTTTCAATCTTCTAAAGACTCGAAGAGATGGTGTTCTGTCTTTTCGAATTGCAAGCGTTGTTCTTGTTCGTCTTCTCCGTCTTGAGTCTTATTTAAACTTCAGATTCAAATTTGAACGTTGAAGTATCCGTTTTCTCTTATTCTGGTGTACGTTAGACTGGTCACCAAGGAAGCTTCTGATCTTCAGTCTTTTATCCTTTAGTACACGCCAGAGAAACGTTTTAGAATCTTGTATCTTGTATCCAACGTTGTACAGATGAGTCTTGTCAGATGTCTGCAAGCATATCAACAATAAATAGAGGACAGCTAGGACTGTCGTCGATTGTTAGTTGCAGATGGAATAGATATTGCAATATATAGCAAAGCTCCTTTCTGTCTAAAAAGTACATAGACAGAGTAGCATAAAAATGGAAGATATTGTCTGCATGCATGGGAGATACGATCAGAGAGCATTTAATGCGTAGCAGTCAACAGACGAGATATGACTTTGACTTTTCAACGCTATTAAAAATCATTATACTGATACCGCAAGAAATTCGATATAAATAATCCCGATGCCTTCATGACTTATGAAATCGTTATGCGATAACAGACAAATCGTTATGACAGAGCATTATCACATTATAATGATAAATCGTTATGAGTGTTAGCAAGTCGTTATGAACACTTATCAAGTCGTTATGAACTGCAAAGAAACGTTATGACTATCAAGTCGTTATGAACTGTAAAGAAATCGTTATGAACTCTAAAGAAATCGTTACAGCAATCAAGTCGTACGAGTTTCAAAGAAATCGTTACGAGAAGTCTTAACAAATCGTTGCACAAAGCAAATCATTATGAGAATCAAAGAAATCGTTACGAGAACTAAAGAAATCGTTATGGCTATCAAGTCGCTACGAGTTTCAAAGAAATCGTTACGAGAACTAAAGAATCGTTACAAGGTCTAAAGAAATCATTACGACAGTCAAGTCGTTACGGGTTCTAAAGAAATCGTTACGAGAAGTCTTAACAAATCGTTACGGCTAGAGAGTCGTTGCGAGTTCTAAAGAAATCGTTACGAGGTCTAAAGAAATCGTTACGGCTAGAGAGTCGTCGCGAGTTCTAAAGAAATCGTTACGAGGTCTAAAGAAATCGTTATGGCTAGAGAGTCGTTGCGAGTTCTAAAGAAATCGTTACAAGGTCTAAAGAAATCGTTACGACAGTCAAGTCGTTACAGGTTCTAAAGAAATCGTTACGAGAAGTCTTAACAAATCGTTACGACAGTCAAGTCGTTACGGGTTCTAAAGAAATCATTACGAGGTCTAAATAAATCGTTACGACAGTCAAGTCGTTACGGGTTCTAAAGAAATCGTTGCGATGTCTTAAAGAATCGTTGCGATATCGATTTGTTTTGAATTTTCCGGTCAGAGAGGAAATCGTTCTGCTTATCAAAGAAGTCGATACAAAGACTTGGATAGAATGTGAGATGAGACTTACCTGATTGTCTTGAACTTTGATTTTTATTTTATTTCCTGTTCTCAAGGCTCAAGTAATCCATTAGTACTATTTTGTTAATCATCAAAATTAATATATAAATAAATGAATTATTTATTATGGGGACAGTTTGGTCATCAGGAGTAAAGGTAGAGGGCTTGTTATGGGGCCTTAATGGCTGACTGCAGGCACTGATGGACTCATTGATGGTCACCCCCTCGGTGGTTGGTGTCGTGGGAGCCTCGTATCCCTTAGGCTTCCCTTCAAAGAATGGCAGGAGAGAGAAGCCCTTGATTTGGTTTTGAACCACCCTAGCTCGATTGTAAAGATCTGCAAAGGAGGGAAACTCCTAAGCATCAATATGGATTTGAGCATGGGGGTGGTATTGGTGACTATCATGGTGAGAGCTTGGGACTCCGGGATGGAGAGATCGACCCTCGAAGCCATGGATCTCCAACGGTTGGCAAAAGTGACAAAGTCTTCATTCGGCCTCATCTTTTCCGCCACCAAGTCAGGAAGTGTGGGGACTTGGGTGGCCATGTAAGAGAAGTGGGAGATGAAGTGTTCGGAGACAATGTCAAAGTTAATAAGATCGGATGTAGGTAGGGAGGTGAACCATCTCAAAGCTTCCCCTTCTAGCGATTGTTGGAAGAGGTGAACCATGAGGACCTGATCATATAGCCACCGGTGGGAATCTATGAGAAAGCCAGTGAGATGGAATTGGGGGTCGGAGGTCCTGTCATACTTGCAGTATTTCGGGGCCTTGAAACCCGAGGGAAAGTAGGCATTCAGGAGCTTGCAGTAGTCAACAAGCGGTCAAACAAGTTTTATTGGGCTATAGACCATGCGGGGATGGGCCAAATCTCGCATCTACAGGGGTCACCCGTGGAGTTAGTGATTTTATTCAATTCTTTCTCCATATTATTCAATTTATGGAGAAGAGCATGTTGGAGGGATGAGGGTTGCCGCTGGGCATGTGAGGATGTACATGGAGGAGGCCGTGAATTAACGGGCCTTCCCAAGGGCTTGCTCGCATGGACCGGAGCACGGGAAGTAAAATGGCCAGGGAGCTGGGAGAAGGATGTATAGGAGGAGGTGGCGAAGTCACCAGAATATACAAGGATATGTGCCTTTTTGGAGAAGGAGAGGGAGGAGGAGTCACACCCTCAACCAAAGATTGAATAAGATTGATTTATTGAGGTGTGAGATGATCTATTGCAAGCAGGACATTTTGTACATGGGAATCATGGTGGGGAAAAGATTCTCTCCAGGTTTTGATTGGTGTTAAATTCGAGGGAATATCAAGTTGGTTAGCACGCAGTGGGCACACATAACCATAAGATGTTGAAGTTGTCCCTCACAGTGGGGGGGGATGGACATGGGATTGAAATGATGGAGACTTGTAAGATTGAAAGGACTGTCCATCTAAACTATCCTCATAGTCCACATAATTGAAGTTGACATGATGATATGAATCCATTTTTAAACAAACCAAACAAGTAGAACAAAATGTCAATCAATCAATAGAGTTCAAACAAGTTGTAATGTTTAGTGCCGTTTTAAGAGTTTCATAATTAATTAAATGGATTTGAAGGATATTATGTCACTCCAAGTGAGATCTTAGTTGAATGGATTTGGATACTTCAGGATGCAACTAAAATCATCTCTCACCATGTAGTAGGATGTCTAAACCTGGGTCAATAGTAACATACAACCTGCTCGGTCCGCCGTGAGGGAATCCACGGGGTACGAAGACTTACGGAGGTTCCGGAAGAAGGTTCGCTAGTCCAAAGGGACGAAATGCCCAATGGAGAGCTTGCCTTCATCGGAAGGGTGTGTGGAGCCTAGGATATAAGGGAAGGAGATCCCCCGACCAAATGTGAATGCCCTGTATGCAACAAATATAAATACAAGGTTCTGGATGGCAAAGGGTCGCGCTCTGTCAACAGTCTGAATTGCGACAGACACAGACATCACGACTAAAAGTTAATTGTGTCCAATCACCTGGTCGCGGATCTGGAAGCCTCGGAGGCTGCCAGAGCCGCGTCCGGGATGGGCTACAGACAGAAACGTGACGGACTAGACCGTCGCAGAATAGAGGAAATCGCGACCGGACTACCAGTCGCGTCTACAAGCCTGAATCACGACTACTGTGCCAGTCGCGATTCAAAGGCAACCCGTGAACCACAAAATACAAGCATAAACCAGGAGTATATGTACAAAACTCAACACACTAGCATGGATTTGCAGGGTATAAGCATGGGAAGCATGAAAGAAACATAAGCTCACATATGCATGGATCAACTCATCATCATTTTAAAAAACAAATTCCTTTAAAATCTATGATTGGCTAATCACTTGGAACAAGAGGGGGAGGAAAAGATGGAGAGGCATGCGAGGGTACCGAAGGAAGGGTGCCACGTGGGGCACAATCGAGTGGGTAATCAAAGAAAGGTGGAAAGAAGTCCCACTGTGATCACCAATTTGTGGATCCTGCTTTTATGCTCTTTTGAACTCCGAAGCACACACAAAGAAATAATGAGAAAATAGGAAAGGTGGAGCACAAGTTCATAGATGTTCGTGATCGCCAGGTACACGTGGGTACCGAAGGAGGTGCATCAAGTGCAAATATGGAGATGATCACTGAGTTACCTTTTGAAGCGGGGAGATTGTGCGGAAGAGACATAGGTTTGCTTCTTCTTCTACAAGCACGGCCATCTGTGGTAGAAGCCATTCTTGATGATTACCCTTACAAGAAACACACAAAAATATGGATTAGCCAAGAACGTGTAGTATCAACTCTAAGTAATTGAAATAACTTGAAGAGCATGGAGTAGATCTCACCTTTGTGGCTTTTAAATCCCAAGAAAAATTGGTGTGTGTATGTGTATACATGCATGTGTGTGTGTTGATTAAGATGTTGATAAATAAAAGAAATAGATTAAAAGAGATGTGCAGCCACGTTGGGCTTGGAGGGAGGAGATGATGGAGGTGTATAAACAAAATAATAAACAAAGAAGAGATGGAGGTGCTCCCCCTTTGGTGGACGGCACAGGTGGTTGCTAGAGAGGATGAACAGAGGAAGAAGAGAAGGCGTTGCTGCTGCTTCTACTGGTTTAATTGTTGGAGATGAGACATGTTGGCGACGTGAGGTGGTTGTCCGCCAAGGCTCTGCCGTGAATTATGCTCTCTTAAACCCGCTGGACGTGGTGGCTCTGGGGACTGTCTCTCTTACCTCAAGATGATGAGATGTGGGATGTATATATAGGAGAGGGGATCAAAGTCTGAGGTGGAACATGAATGAAAATCGTGACGGAGGCAGTGGTCGCTATTAAATTTGAAACGCAATGGAACAAGTGGTCGCGTTCATGAATTTCTATTTCAATCGGATTATGACCATAGTAATCACGACGGGAGGATACATCGCATCAATGAATTAATGAATTTTGTTTATGGAAACTTGCTAAATGTTAAATATGGAAATTATAATCGCGACGGCATGACCTGTCGCATTTCAGAAAATGGCAATAAGTATTTTCAAAAATGAAATAAGGAAATATAGGAGAATATAGAAATTTTGAATCGCGACGTACATGACAGACGCTTTTAAGATAGTCGATGTGAGAAATCGGTTATTTCATATTCACGATGGCACAAATCGTCGCATTTCAGTTGTTCTTCAGTTGATCATAAATGCGACCACCTATACCGTCGCGATTTGCATTCTTTGTCCACACTCTTGGCAAGCTTAAGAAATGAAGGGGAAGCACCAGGAAATGTGGGATAATGGGCGGAAGACCCTGAAGATTGGAGAAAATACTGTCGCAAGGCAATGAGAGAACCAATTATGGCATTATGGCGTAATTTAAAATTTACCCGCAATGGTGTCATTTTTAGCATGTCTATATTGAGTACCTGAAACTAAAAGGTACCACAACTGAACCATAATCAAATATTCACCACTCACAACCACAACTACCGGAATGCTCGAGTACACAGGTTAGGACTACTGGTTCATGACGCCAGTATCCCACCCGAACAACATAACACAAGAACACCTCTCAGTCTCCATCACAACACTATGAATGCCAAAGAATTGTGGAGACCAACCAACACCACATCGCAGCAACGCAAGCTGCAAACCCATGCCTGACACACCATGGGGTCCAGGGCTCGCAGAGTGAGGCAAGTGGAAACACGGAACTAACTGGGGACCCGTACGTTGACTGGTGTCTGTCCCCCAACCACGAGCACGCTACAAACAACCGAATAGAGAACACTCGCACACCACAAGTCGCTTCCCCATAATCGTCTTTCCCTCAGGTGGACGAGCTACTCAGCAAACAAATGAGTGAGGGTGTCCAAGAAGACGACATAGACCTCTACGGTACACACAGTACCAAGAAAAACCCCGAGCACAACATGCCTGGCTCACAAAGAACCTGGGGTATCCGACTGGAGAGTCAATCCAGAATAGGTGTCGGACCACCAAACTCAACAAACACACAAACCACGCTGAATACTTGATATACTCATAAAACCTATATTCATAAACCACGATAATTCACACTCCAAACTTGCTTGTCGTTGGTCATCACATGACCTCCATTACAACTACATATCGCTATACACATAAACCACATAACCTTAATATATTAACATAATTAACATGATTAACATAATCATAATCTGATCTATTAATCCTAAGACATGCCTCATTAACATTAGATAAGCTTAAGCATCTTAAAACAACAATAAATAATCATGGCTAGGTCCATACGGGACCTTCACTGCCCAACCTAACAACACATACTTCTGAAGGTAAAATGCGATAGGGGAAATCATCGCCTTTAAGAATGCAATGACTCTACCGGTCATGACTACAAGACGAACGCCACAGGGCCTAGTGTCGCAACCTGAACACGACGGCCCGACATGTCGCCATCTTGCCAAATGGTATACAAATCATCAGTTGAAACCCAAATCGGGATGCTTCGATATGTCGCCACAAGTGAACGTGATGGACCAAAGCGATTCATTCACAAAAAAACGTGACAGGGCAAACGGTCGCGTTCATAACGCGACAGCCCGACCCATCGCCTTCACAGACAGAAATCCTATTCTACGTTTTTCACATAGAAACCACCTCAATTCCTCATTTATATACAAACCAAGCTTCTACAAACCAATTAAACTATACTAGGAACACAACCATACATCAATTCATGCCTAACATGCTTCAAACCATTCAAATAATGAGAGTAAGAGGTGGAAAGTCCCTACCAACAATAAGAACTCGAAGAACAAGGCTTGATCGGCATTTTCCATGCTCCGAGCAACCTCCTCGCATGGAAACTGCGCCAAGCAACCCTCCAACAGCCGCAAATCCCAAAAATCGCCGCACACCAACTCCCCTTGACCGGACAGAGCTTCCTCTGCTCTGTCTGGCCCGAAACCACCGTATTAAAACTCAAGTCAAAATCGTAACGTAGGCAGTCGTCGCCTTTAAAACAACTTAAATGGGATAGACCTGACCGACGCCAATCATGCCACGCGACAGAAAAGGTGGTTCAGAGAACGCGACGTAGGCAACTGTCCGTTCAAAATGTGACGACCTACTCCATCGCCTTCTCAACCAGAAACCTTATGGACTATATGGGACAGGATCACCGGCCCACAACACCCACATGATTCACGGGACCGCCACCAAGGCTCAATGACCACACATTGGCCAAGAGCACCAAACCAGAACCACTAAACTTGAAACTGTTGACCAGCTAGCAAGCCTAGAGGGGGGGTGAATGGGTCTTTAAAAATTTAGTCAACTAATACATGTTTACAAAAACATTCACAACACATACACTTCGATTGCTGTTAGTGTTAGTAAGAGAATGAATACAAAGATAAACAAGCACACACACACTGCAAGAGGATTTATCCTAGTTCGGAGCTCCTCTTCACAGGAGTCCTACATCCAGTCCTGAGCAATATCTCAAGATTTTACTACAAGGGTACTGTCCCCTTAAGGACCCTTACACCCAGCCGCAGCTGGTCTTCCTTCACATGAAGGGAAAAACACCACCCTGGATACCACACCAGGTCTTTCTTCACAACTGAAGGGAACAACACCCTGGATACCACACCAGGTCTTCACACAACTGAAGGGAACACACCTAAAAAATGTTCATCAAGCTTATAGAACACACTTGATCTGAAGCAAGGACTGAGAAGAACAATATCTCCAATAATGGATTCTTCTCAGAACAAGAAGCTCTCTCAGATCTACACTAAGCACAGAGAGCTAGAGCTAAAACTAATGGAAGTGATGCTTGGCTCTCAGAGAGGTTGAAGACGATTTCACTTGGTATAGCTTTTGTTCTCGTGAGTGTTTTTGAATCTTCAATCTCCTATTTTATATCATCCTTTTCAAATTCAACGAAGTTGAAGTGTTTGTTGTCTCTAAGTTCTGGTTTACGTTAGACTGCATGGTACTGTAGAAGCTTCCAGTCAACAGTCTTTATCCATTTGTGCACGCAGAGAGATATGATCTTCTGTAGTATCCTTGGCTTCTATTTTGTCCAACGTTGTATGACGAATGTTGTCAGAGACTTTCATACATTAAATGCTAAACAATAGACAGCTAAGCTGTCTCTTGTTGTCAGTCAACGTTAGATTGATTTTATACAGAAGTAGAATTTCATTCTGTTCTTTCAAAAAATGTTTACAGAATAAGCACGAGAATAGAAGATATCGTCTGCATGAATACAGAGATACGTTCAGAGTAATAAATGCACAGACGTTAGAAAGATGTGCGAGAAAGCTTTGACTTTTCAACGCAGTCAAAAGTGAGTCAAATATCAAGTCGTTATATTTGGCTTAAGAAATCGTTGAGTATTAATAAGTGAATCGTTATGATTCTATAAGCAAATCGTTATGAACAAGTCGTTATAATCAAATCGTTATAGACCAAGTAGTTGTTCTTACTAAAGGAATCGATGTGATTACTAAAGAAATCGTTGCAGAGAATAAATCATTACGAATCACTAAAGAAATAGTTATGAGAACGAATCGTTATGATGACTTAAGAAATCGTTACGAGAATGAAATCGTTATGACAAGCAATCGTTATGATGACTAAAGAAATCGTTATGACAGGCAAGTCATTATGATAACTAAAGAAATCGTTATGACAAGTAAGTCGTTATGATGACTAAAGAAATCGTTACGAGAGCAAATCGTTACGATCACTAAAGGAATCGTTACGAGAGCAAATCGTTATGATCACTAAAGGAATCGTTACGAGAGCAAATCGTTACGATGACTAAATGAATCGTTACGAGAGCAAATCGTTATGATCACTAAAGGAATCGTTATGAGAGCAAATCGTTACGATGACTAAAGGAATCGTTACGAGAGCAAATCGTTACGATGACTAAAGGAATCGTTACGAGAGCAAGTCGTTACGATGACTAAAGGAATCGTTATAGACAAAGGAAATCGTTATGGCTTAGTAGAAATCAATGTATTTAGACAAATATGATGCTATTTCAATAGAGTGATTAATGCTTACCTGTTTGGCTTGTTTTCCTTTGGTTTTATTTCCTGTGCTCAAGACTTGTAGAAAATAGGTTAGTGACCTTTATCAAGGTTTTGTGAATCACCAAAATATAAAGTAATTAAATTAAATTAAATACATGGGGATAGACTGTTCATCAATCTCCCCTTTTTGGTGATGACAAAACTATAAAAACAAAACTTTTATCAAACAGCACAGATAATATGAAATAATATGAAATGATCCTACATGTTTCAGAGATCAATAATATAATTCTCCCCCTTTTGTCATTAAGCAAAAAGATACAATGAGAGACAAGAAGAAGAGAAAAACTGAATGAGAAATAAGACAACTGTTGTATTCATTTAATTTTGAGGAGGTACAGGAAGATAGAAAGCAGGAGATAGAAGGGAGGCATAGTGAGAAATAGTTTCCCATGCCTGCTCTTCCTGCTTCTCAAACATGAACGAAAAACACCAGGAGCAGGAGAGGAGAATAGGTGGTCCCATAGTGGGAGCCATCCGTTGAGGTGGAGAATAACTGATCATCAAGGAAGTTTGCATAAGCATCTCTGTCAAGGGACATTTTGAAGAAGGACACTGTCCCAAAACTGGCACAAGCAAGGAATCTTTCCATGGAAATAGGGTAGAAATTTTGCTTTGCCTTCAGCTCCTGACATAATGCTACATAGACTTTGTATCTTTCAAACCAAGTCCTGAAGGGATCCTGGACTAGGTGAATGGAATTCATATCCAAAAAGGTAGCTGCAGAGACTGGAGGGTGACCTTCCCTGGCCTGGGAGTCATTCAAATCAGATAACTGTGAGCAGAAAGAGGATAAAATCTGGCCCAATCTGAAGGGGATAATCTTTCACATTCTGACAGAATGGGAGCAAGAACTTCAGCACTGACATGGCCCTGGTGATATTCCCTAAATAGGAATCTGTGAAATGCAACTAGAAAGCCCTTCTGTACCTTGATTCTGCCCATTACTCTGGCAAAGCGCTCAAAGATGATAGAGCCAACTGAGGATTCCATTAACAGAGAATGAATGGGTGGAAGTGAAATTTCCTCTGGCAGCTGAAGAGTAGCAAAATCTACTTGGACAGCTTCAGTGTGGGCTACAGCTGAACCAAGTGCGCTTATGGCTTGCTTAAATTGACTGAGCTGGACCTCAGGGAGACGATGGACATACCGGTAATTGTTGAATAGCTGGAAGTGCCTGGCCATCTTGATCTCCTTCTGAATGAATGGGGCCCAACAGTTCTTGTGATGAATTTGGAACCATTCTGAGAGAGTCAGGGAATGGTCCCTTGGAGGGAATCTTGCAGACTTGGCTAGAAGAAATTTATGGTAAAGCTCTTTGTGCCCCCTAGCCCATTGCTCTTCAGTCTTAGAATGAGCAACAGAAAAGATTTTGGATTTTTCAGTTTTGGTGAGAGGGGTATAAGGTAGAATGACATTTAAATGGTCTGAGAGATTAAGAAAAAGAAGGTTGACAAGGGTGGCAAAGACAACCTTCTGAAGATATTCTCTATACAGTGGTTTATTTTGGTTGTCCACTGTGAGAGAAAACCACAGAGGTGGATATCGAGGTTCAGAGGAAAGAGAGGAGGTGGATGAGATTTTCCTCTTTTTAGGAGCAGAACTAGAAGAGTCTGCCCTATGAATATGATCCCCAACCTTCAATACAGACCTGAGGATGACTTCTTCAAACTCATCCTTGATTTTCCCAAGATAGGGAGAATCAAGTTGAGCACACTCAGGAATTATAGTAATGAAAGAGGGTGGAGGAGAAGGGTGAAGAAAAGAATGTGAGGTAGAAGGTGGGATATCAGATGGTTCAGAAGAGGGTGGAGCAGAAGAGGAGGAGGCTCCAACTGATGATGATACTGGAGGAACCTCTAAAACAAGTGGAGGTGGAGTAATGGGTGTTGAAGATGTAGGAGATGAAGTGGATTGAGAAGGAAAAGGTGTAGGTGATGAGATGGTTCTGGGTTGAGGTTTCTGAAAGTGAGGTGCAGGTGGAGGCTGTGGATGATGAAGGTGGTGATGGAGGTACTGGGGTCTGAGTGGAGGAAGGAGCTGGGGGCTCAGGAGCTACAGCTTCTTCTTCAGCTACAGGCTGCACAGACACTGACTCCACGGGCCCTGATGGCCCTGACACCTTCTCAACTGGCTCTGTTGGTTCTTGCACCTGCTCAACTGGCCTGCTGGCCTGACTCACTAACCTCTCTGTGAAGCTGTTGCTGTCGGCCCTGATGGCCCTGCCTGCTCAGGGCCTGATGGCCCTGCCACTTGCTCAGTGGCCCTGATGGCCTTGGAACATCTTCCTCACTTCTCTGAGCAATAGGAGGTGGAGGAGGAGGAGGAGCTTGGGCTCCAACTGCCTTCAAAATCTCAGAAAGCATAGACTTCATGCTTCCCATCTCCTTATTGAACCACCGGACTGCATTCTTCACTTGAGACAACTCCTTGGATGTGATGCCTGGCTCATGAAATGGAGTTCACATCAGACTGCACTGAGCACAGGATCTCACCTTGAGCATCCAACCTTTCTATGATAGGCTTCAAATTGATTATGAATCTTTTCCTCATCTGCCTTTGAAAGGGAGTGTCAGGCAATAAGAGGAACTTCTGATGTTGCTGCTTTCCTTTCTCCCTTGCCTGGTCCACTGGAGGCTGCGATCTTGGTCTTCTTTGAATCTGAGGAGCTTGCAGTCTCTCCATCTCTGAATTGATTCTATGGGGGGTGTTCATTTCCCTCCCCTGAGTCTCACCATCCTTTTCTCCAAAAATTCTTCTTCAAACAGGCACATTTTCATGGGAACATCTGATTGTGCTGCTGCTGCTACTTCTTTTGGACTGGGGTTTCTTCTAAGGAACTTCAGTGTGGCCTGATGCCACAGGAATTTCTCCTTGAATTTCCTCTGCCACTGATTGCTCCCCCTCAATAGGAGCATCTTCCATCACAAATCTTCCTGAACAGATACTTGCTCCTCCTGACTTGGAGTTTTTCCATGATCACTTCTTCAGTGTGGCTCACTGCCACAGATTCTGCCACTTGAGATTCACTTGCCACTGGCTCCCCTGAGAAGTGGAGTCCAGTGCATCCCTAAGTAGAGTGTCTACTTGGGAAGAGGGAAGAAGATCCTCTAAAGGTTGCCCAATGGGCTCAATGTCTTCAGGAGGAATGTCTCAATCCTTCTGCTAGCTGCTTCCTCTGCTGCTGCTGGCTCTGCTGCTGCTGGAACTTGGTCCTCTTGGACTTCACCAATAATGGCTTCACCCTCGACTGCACCAATCTTTGACCATACACTATTTACAACTGAAAAACCACTCTTTCTCAAGTTCTTGGACCTAATAGCTTGGCCCATCTTCTCAGATACATCACCAACTACACTAATGCCAAAAAGATGGAAAATTCTAGTCAGGAGATGGGCATATGGTAGTGAGATGTTCAGTTTGCTCTTAATATCCCACACTTGAGAGCTTGCAAACTTCATTCTCTCTATGATTAATTCTGCAGTGTTGATCTCCTGATTCTGGATAGCCCAGAACACAGGTCAGAGTTGCCTTGGTGCAAGAAGAAAATGTTGCACTTCTTGGTACAATAATCTAACAGATTATGAAATTCAGTAACCTATTAAAGGCACTAAGCTGATTGATATCCAGCTTCCCATCCTTCAGCCTAAACTCCGGACCGATAATTCCTAATCCCTTGCCTGAATGTCCATAGAGTGGACCCCACTGCAACCAGTGGGAGAAACTTCAAACAGAGATGCCAGTAAATCCTAGTAATCTTGATTGGGTCCCTTGACCATGGAAGTCAAGGTCCCATCCTCTTTTGTCTTCAAGCAAACATAGAAGCTTTAACAAGATTCGGATAACTTACTTCAGAAGAGTCGCAATCTTCGTCCATTTCAACCTCTGCAGAGCTTCAACTAAACTGCCCATGCATTTTTCTCCAGGTCAGCCAAATCCACTGCCTTGTGACCGCAAAGCTTCGTCTTGACTGTCGCGAACCTTGCTTGCTGATCTGCGGTGAGGAACGCAGCTCCGTAGCCCCCAACGCTGCCGGAAACAACTGTAGAGGCCATGGAATCGAGCAGGGAAAGATTGTGGAGGGATGGAAGAGTGATTGAAAAAGAAACCCCCAAGAAATTCTGGTGGGAGAGTTGAAGGCTTCAAAACTGGGGGAAGTTGATGCGGGGTCGGCCGATAGGTTATCGCCTCAGGCAGGAGGACGAAGGAGA
>JACBKR010005975.1:0-15196 GCA_014218235.1 Colocasia esculenta | reverse complement strand
TTCATTCTATGTTCCTATTCCCTTGGACCCTAAAGTTTTAAGGGCTCTGATACCAACTGTCACGTCCTCGATATTTAGCAGCGGAATAAATACCGGAGACGTGAACGATACAAATAGACAAATCACAGTTGAATAACGTAGAGTCACAATTGAACAAAAGAACAAATTTGAGACTATAATATGGTCACCAAAAATATACTTTATTCCATTTCATTCAACTAGTTGCAACCTTACATAAGAAGAGCCGGCTAAAGGGTCCATTATTCAAAAAAGAGTCTGACACATCACATATGAAAGAAGAAAATTTTCACTATTACATAGACTACTCAAATATCTATTCCTAAACTGTCAACTCCTTATATGGCGGTTGCTCATCACTCTTGCCCTAACCCATCAGTCTCCTCTAGTTCCTCATCACTACCTGAAAAGGGCAGGATGATGGGGGTGAGCGAACTGGCTCAGTAGGATTTACATTTCAATATTGTGCGGGCACTGATATACACGATTAACATTGTAAATAGGCAGATATGCACATGAATATGATGACAATGCATGCTTTTCTAACAAGTTGAATAGATGAATAGAACGGAAGACATATCAAATCAAATATCGAATTTTATATACAATGGACAGATATTTCAAGAGTAGAATCCTATCAAAAGAGATTAGCCATATTCACAGATATCACGTATTCACGTGATCAGACTTATCATATCAAATCTTATCATATCATATCAAACTTATCATATCAAACAAAAGCACATTCTCACAAATCTTGCATATCGTATCAGTGCCATGCCAAGCACCACAAGTCCATACCTTGCGGTTAATAAGTACGTTGGGGCGCTCTTCCCCAGGACCAGACAGGGCCCCTATTGCACAGACATTGGTCAAATGGACCGAAGTCCCATATTGTGCCGACAAACATATTCATATTATGGCCACAGAGTTTCAATGACAAGTTCATAGTAAAAGGAACATGATATGACAAACAGCTCAGGAGAACAAAAGGGCAGTATAACGACGTATCTTATGTCTCATAATTCGTTAATGTCTTGATATGAGGATGACTAAGGACAGATCGTATGCAGAACATGTGCTCTCTATCTCCAGGGTACTTCATGGTACAACCAGCTTGGCCTCTGTGTGGAAATCCATAGAGAGCGAAGACTTACGGAGGTCTTAAGGAAAAGATCGCTAGCCTTGCCGATTCAGAATGACCGATAGAGAGCTTTTAATTCCCCAAGGAGGGTGTGCCTATTCGTGCAAATGTGTAAGTGACGAGTCACGGATCTTTCCTTAGCATGTATGCATATGAACAAATAATTAATTGAACACCGGAAAGCATGTAACTATTGAAACTCATATACAAATCATGATATTAACTTCACTAACAAGTCCATACTAACATGTATTCATCCCCATATTCACAACAAATTCTTATCATTTCAATTGACAATAAGTAAGATCACAAGATAATCCAATGAACATAAGGTCAATCACAATTATATATTAGAATCATATTTATATCATTACCATTTTTCAATGGGTTGATTTCTTTTAGGTCCATGCATACTATATAACATCATGCACATGCTAATAGACATCATGTAACGATCAGACCCAAGACATGTAATTTTTTTGCAAGGGTAATGTCGACACACCCCTTACTGGTGTCGACACCATGCTTCAAACACAAGGCAAAAATAATGAAGAAATGGTCAAGTAGTGTCGACACAGGATCAAGTAGTGTCGACACTAGACCCAGCTCCCAAAGAACCCAGTCAACAGGTCTGTACAGGGTGTCGACACTGGATCAAGTAGTGTCAACACTAGAGACCCTTCCCAGTGAACCTGTTGTGCCAGTATGGGACAGTGTGTCGACACTGGATCAAGTAGTGTCAACACTAGAGGCCTTCCAGAGAACCTTTTGTGCCAATTTTGGGACAGTGTGTCGACACTGGATCAAGTAGTGTCGACACTAGAGGCCTTCAGAGAACCGTTTGGGCCAATTTGGGACAGTGTGTCGACACTGGATCAAGTAGTGTCGACACTAGAGGCCTTCCCAGAAAACCGTTTGGGCCAATTTGGGACAGTGTGTCGACACACCCCATGGGCAGGTCGACACACTCCGGAACTTTTTCACCATTAGTCAATCTGAACATGTGACACTCTAGGGATTTAGTGGATCGGCCTTGGATCATGTGCCCACGCACCCCTAGGGTACTTTTGGCCATGTTGGGCTATAAATACCCCAAATCCTTGTACTGCAAAAGGGTATCCCATGAAAAGAGCAAATAGAGATCTCCAGAATATATGAAGAACATATAGGTCAAGTGTAACCCGAAAACACATCTCATACAGCGATTTACTTACCCCGCTTATAACTCTCTAACGAATGACATTTAGATAACATGTTCAACATGAAATATGACGAGGACAACTAGTAGGAGAACTTTAATGTTGGGGGTTTGATCTAATTCGGTCTCGAATCTTGAGAAATGTATGAAGCACATAAAGCTAAGTGCAGCCCGAAATCGCAGTATCATGCAGTGACTCTTTTACCACACTTATAACTCTCTAACTAAAGGCTTTTAGACAAATGTCCAACATAAAAGATGATCATGACTACAAGTAGAAGAACTTTCATGAAGAAAGTTTAGTCTAATTCGGTATCAAATTGCATGCATAATGAGAAGAACGGGAAAGCCCTAACTGTACTTGACTTAGGGAAAACTACGAATACACAATATATACTCTATGAAAATTAGTCAAACCAAGTGCAAATGAACCTAGACTCGAAGATCTATATGATGGTATTGGATTTCTTTAATCTTGGCTCGAGAACACCTACCTTTGAATGCTAATAACTCTCTGCAGATTTCTGGGTTGATGCAGAGCGAGGTTGAGGAAGACCACGTTTTCCCCAGTCGTTCTCCTCTTCCCCAGCGCCTCAAGCTTGCTGCTCACGACCTCAACTTGTTGCTAAACCTTCCCCAAGACTTTAAGGACGAGTTCTTATAGATTTAGAGGGTATTTACATGTCCTAACGGGACTAGGAAAGGGGCTGCGAATTCTGCTTCCTACTTTCTAAAAATCTGGGATTCTCTCACCCAAAGGAGGTAGCTACACCATGAGAAGGTATCAGACAGGGTTGGCCACGATTTTGGGTTGCCATGCCTGGCTATTGCCACTAATTTCAACCCTAATTTGCCCTCCCTAATCACCGCATAATTACGTATACGAATTTCTGGGTATTTTCTTGTCCCAATTTTTATCCTTGGCCAAATGTGCTCCATTGGCCCAATCTTGTTAATGGGTTATTAATACATGATGTTGGAAATCTCTCCAACATGTTTATTTAATTTATGGTCGGGTTATTTTCCGTGTTAACAATTTTCCGACTTAGTTTTCTAATTCGGGTAACTTGGTCACGTGTGACGTACACTCGATGCGACGACCCTCCTTATACCGGTACGATTATACTAATCCACGTCGGTATAGTGAGTCTCGTCACAGTGGGACATTGACCCAAGCACTAACACACATGATTGAGATGTTCATAAATACAAAATTCATAGTAGTGGAAGTAAAATGACTACTTGTCATTTCATTTCATCATCCACATGGCACATTCTTACACATTACACATTTCGATTTTAACACACATATTACACATGATATACATATGTCTTCACATTCTCTCACTTATACACATGGCTCTGTTTTCCTATTCATGATACTATTGTTGACAGAAATCAAACATTCAGTACCTTACACTAATCAGGTTGAAACATACATAGTCAACCATGTTCATATTAGCATGCGTTGAACACTCGTTTTCACATGGAATTCATAGAGCACTCTACAGTTATCCAAATAACATGAGAATTTACCACATACTAATTTTAGGTTTATGATCACACATGCAAATTTTCATATTTTTTCTGAGTTATTATATTTACAGAAATTAAAACATTCAATCTCATGCCATTTATAATTCAATTTATCATGGAACATAACATGAATGTTCTATTTGACCGTTCACAGGTCTGTACCTATCATTCATAATGTCACAGAAATTTTTGCCTGAAATTTTTGCACAACATGCAATTTTCCGAAGTTTTAAAACAATCTAGGCATGCTCTCTATTTTCTAATACAGAAATTATAACAAGTTTCATAATCATGGGAGAATTCCCAATTTTTCGGAACATGGACTGTCATGCTTTACATCATCTGGAAATTTTATGGAAGTCTAATTACACATGGATCATGCAAACAGTAAGCTACCATACCCATGATCTTCATTTCACATGTATTTCACATAATTCTAACAACTTAGATAAATCACAGAAAAGTATAAAGATCTCACAAACACATTCCATTAACCATATTACATAACATATAGTGTTTACAATATATCCTCATACGAAAATACATCAGAAATTTATCATATAGGAGGAGAGAACAGCTCACTGTTCTGTCCTGAAGAACTTAACGGCATAGTCTGGCCGTTAAAGGAGTTTAACGACAATATCGTTAGCCGCTAATTGAAGAGCTTGACGGCAAGGGATCATGCCGTCAAGTTCCGGTATGTGCAAAAAGATAGACCGTGCTCCAAATACAAGAAGAATGGGGAATCCAGGACACGATAAAATCTCATAAAAATGATAGAAACCTCCTAGACACATACATGGACGAAGTGGGTGGGTTACTTGCCTCTTGTAAAATCTCCAAAGGGGTGAAATGGGCGATGAAGCTCTCCTTGGGCAGTCCCAAGAAGCCTCCAAAACCCTTCACTCCGTTGTCTGTGGTGTTGTAGCTTCCAGTCCGAGGTCGGGGAAGCCTCCTCCTATGTCCAAGTTAGCTTCTAGTCGCTGTAGATCGCCGGATGAAGCTCCAAATCGCCGATCTGAGCTCTTAAAGCTCAGGTTTTCTCACAGGGCTTAGGGTTTCTCTCCTTCTCCTTGCAAAAGCCAGAGAGGGTCTTGGGGTTACAAAAGGGGTTTTTTATAGGAGAGAGACCTCTCAACTCACGCAGGGTTGATGTGAAGGCTTGAGAGCCGTTGGGGACGTCCCCCAATGGTTGAGGTAGCTTGCCCCCGGAATTTCGGAGTCTTCTGCGCACTGAGTTTCAGAGAGCTAGACGTCCACATCCATGGCCGCCTACTGAAGTGTTAGCGTCCAACGATATGGACGTTGACTCACTGGACGTCCACGATGTTGACGCCAATTGGCCCTTCGGCCAGAGTTTAAAAAAACATGCAGAAAACCATGCTTACACTCTATATATTACATGCCATATATGTAATATGATATACACACTACTAAACATGAAATCAAGCAATATTTACAATTAATATACACATGCCTACGTAGTATACCAAGATAACATTGTACATAAGTATCTACATACGCATACATGATATACATATATATACAACATGACTTAACACACAATAAAATGACAAACAATTCGATGGCCTTACATTCGACCAATCAGATTAATTTTCGTTGCACGAATTCCTTCGTGGAACACTTAGGGACAATAATTGGGATTGATTTATAATTTTTTACGAAATTTTTCGATGTGTTTTCTCTCATACGATAATAGTACGTAAATTTTATCATTCCGATAATTATAAAATTTATTTATTCTTTTTATTTTTAAAATTTTTTAAATACTAAATTTTCGAGGTGTTACAGTGACAATCCACGCCCTTGACAGTGCATGAAGAGCCCATGTAAGACGATGATGTTGTGAAGAAGTTGCTGCACTATGCAATAGAAGGCGGTTGTGGCGATCAAAGAAGGAGGTATGTGATACCATGTCACAAACATAGAGAATGGAGAAATTGGAGGTCTCGACATCTTCTCTTGTATTACTATCTATATATATCAAGTATAATGGCCCCAAAGAAAAGCAGGACAGGGGCCAACTTGCCATTCTTAATGTAATACAAAAGAAAGAATGATTGTTATTAGTTTAAATTCGTAACAAAATTTATGTGGGTTTATCTGTCAAATAATTTTATTGACTAGAGAAGAAGAGAAAGAAAAATTTGAGATAATGTTTTATCAATGAAACTGCTTAACAAAAGATAGAAAGAAGGAGATATGGCTATACAAAGCAAGATCGATCCAGAGAATTCTCTTACCAGACATAATACATAAAATATTAGTATTTAGCAATGTAAGCTTTGTAATAATTTAAAGGTTATTTTTACACAATTTCCAGTAACGCAACAGTGAGATGCTTGATGAAGAAACTAAAAAGACTAGAAAGAGAATTGCAATGTGTGTGCTAGGGATGTCAATGGGCCGTTTCAGATCCAATTTTTAAAAGTCGACCTGGGTCCGGGGTAGGTCCGGTATTGGTGGCCTAGCTCGGCCCAGAAAAAACTCAGTTTAGCCCGGCACAGCCCGAAAAAATAAGAAAAATATTATTTTTATTCATATAATATATATTTTTAATATATCTACTATAATATATCTATAAAATAATATATATTTACTTATATATATTAACATTTACTTATAAAATATTATATTTTTGTAGATTTATGCTAGAAAAAATACATATAATTCTCATTCTACATATAAATTTTATATTTAATATAAATTATATTTATATTTTTCGGGTCAGCGGCCGACCGGACTGGGCCTCACAAAGCCCAAGACCGTCCTATTCTTTTCGAGCCAAACGAATCGGGCCAAAAAATTTTAACATGCTCATTTTTCGGCCCAAACCGGTTAAAATTGGGTCGAACTTTCGGGCCTCCAGACCGACCCAATTCAATGACGGGGAGTGTGTGCAACACGCTCTTACATTTCAACCATTTTTTCAGCAGACCTACAGGCAGTAGAAGTGATTTTTTCCACTTGTTTACTAGTCGCGCAAATTCTTATAAATGGGATTCCTTTTATTTAAATTATAACTTTGTTTGTTTCAAGGTGTAGACTTGGGAGTACGTGTAAATGTATGGAGGGGAACATAAATATTATACTTCCGAAATTATGTGGATCTGAGTGTTGGAATTCGAGAATATAAAATATTAATGATAATTTTCTTGTTTAAACAGCACCGTCGATATTCCGAGTGGTTAAGGAGACAGACTTGAAATCTGTTGGGCTTCGCCGCGCAGGTTCGAACCCTGCTGTCGACGAATTCCTTATTCCCTTTTTTCCCTCCTTTTTTCGATTTTTTTTCTTTGTTAACGATATTCTCTCTCTTCGTCCATCTCCACGGCGGCGGCGATGGCGGCGTTGCGGGATTGCTGTGTGTACGAAGAGGCACGGATGTCGGCACACCGCCTCCCCGCCGGCTGCTGCCGCCATCATTTAGCATGTCCGAGAGCGACTCGACCACACACCTTTGCGGCCGCCTCTAGACCTGGATACTCCGGCAATCGGCAGCCATTCAGGAAGAACGCCGCCTTCCTTCTCAGTAGCGGGTTCTTTCTTGCCAATCTGATTCTTCCACATCCAATTAATTTTTTATTGCTTCCGTTGGAATGAGTCTAACCGTGTGTTCTTGGCAGAATCTGATGCTTGCGCTTCCATCTGTCTTAAATCCTTGACATTATTAGATCTTCGGCTGAATGGGTTTCTCGGCAAAGGAGAGTGAGATCTGCGTTTTCTTTTGTTTATACCCCGTACAGAGGTAGTGGAACGGCATCTCCAGTTATGTCAAACGATAACGTGAGGGTGTAGTGGATGATGAATCGGATAAAGAAAGATAGGAATTCTGGAACAGGCATGTCTTTTCTGTTTGTCGTTAGCGAGATATCTGGAAAGAGAGATGAGAGCGTGCAGTCTCTCCATGACTCTTTGTGATTGTTTTTAGCAAATAAACTGTAGAACAAATTGTCTAGAACCGCAAATCCTACAAATTTTTAAGTTACAAAGCTTTCGGTGAATGAGGGAGAAGCTGCATAGCAGTTCCGAAAAGCTACCCATGACGTATGCTAGAGGTGCAAGCTATCATGCATCTTCCACTGCCCATCTCTTCTTTCCATAAAGGTACCTTTTGGGTGTGTTCTTTGTCATTTCACCGGAACTGTCCGATTTTGATCGGTAGAACGATGCAGCTGCTCCATGGGCATGTGTACATACCAGGATCTCTCTCTGTCGCACACGCGCACACACAGACACAGCCACTCTATGTTTATATCCATTTATAGATAATATGTATGCACCGAGAATCTTAAATATTTGTTCTAATGGTCACCTTGGATAGCATGGTAAATATGTAACGTTTATGTATTGAGTGTTGTTGTGATATTCCTTATAAAAATATTATTGAAAGGTTATTTTTTATTGTCTTCTATAATAGGTGACGATTTCGATATAAGAATTTTGTGTGATCTCCAAAAGATCCATCTTTAGCTAAAAGTTCAACAGATGTTTAACAATCCTCTTATTATAGTTACATCTGGATGGGGACTTAGAATGAGATCTCTATTCTTGGCCAACCGGTGGTTGCAATTCGAGAACAATGTTGCCAAGGGATTTATATGTACGATTTGAGTCTAATTTCATCTATTTATTTGTTCCTAGGTCTGCAGGTTTCTCATATGATTTTAGTTTTCATTAGGTAGTTCATATTTCATGCATATTTTATTTAATGCTTAGAGTTGCTTCTTTTCCCTTCAGTGGAGCCTTATGATGAGCCTCCTTCCAGATGAGGAAAATGCCTTGCAGTGTAATCATTTCTTTTATGATTGGATTGCCTTTTTGAAGTTATAGAACAAGGGATAATATGGTCTAATAAAGCTTCTCATTGGAGCCATCTAGGTTCTTATGTACGTTGGCGAGCAAGGTTCGGTCACATGTGGTAATTTTGGAGAATTCTGTTTATCTTCTTCACACAATATCCCTGTATTGGTGTTTTCCAATGAAAAATAGTGGAAAATATGCTTTTGAAGTATCTAGTAATTGACTGTCTCAATGAGGTCTGAAAAACTGATTGGCCTTGGCTGGTTCTGATTCCGGTTCTAGTTTCAAGGCTGGTTCTGGCTGATTTTGACTGGTTTCTGTCAGTTTCCTCCATGTTGGAAGTTGGTGGTTCTGGCTACTTCAACTAGTTCCAGTCCATGTCTGGCAGTTTTACTACCTGATCTGAACTGAACATTAGCAAAACTAATATGCATGCTTATTTCTTAGCTCCAGATAAAACTTTTACTTCTTTTAATTATTATGGGCATGTCTTATAATTTTTAATTACCATCACCAGATAAACAACATTATCCATCTTTTCTGGGGGCTAATCATGTCACTGCCAGAAACTAGTTGACAATGTGCTTTTCACATATTATGGTCATTGGCTGACAAAAACATCGGTTTTCTCTCTCTAAATTCTTTTAAATATGCCTTATAAAAGGTGTATTATGTTAAATCATGTTGATAAACTGGACTTTTAGTTTACCCTTCAAGTCAGCCATACTTTGCAGCTCCTTTTTTAATCTCTTGACCTTTTCTTCATGGAGATGAGACACGAATGAGGTGTTTTCCATGATCTGGTTCATCATGGACTCTCTTTTGATCACTCAATAGCTGACTGTGAGTTTGATATGTAGCATTTTCTTGAAGGAGACTGCATCTGGTAGGATTATTGGACTACTTCTTGTACCCATTACCTTGTGTATAGGCAATGGATGATATAAGAGCAATACCGTAAAAGGAAAATGGATGACAACAACCTCCACGATTAATGGCCAATCCTGAGGTGAGAACAAGATAAGGATATAATTATACAAACTCAAGAAGAAGCAATAACTGTTCCCCTTTGTGCATACGCCAAGTCTTATGGGTTGCTTGGCACATCTGCATTGAGGTTTAATGGTGCAATCAGCAGCATGCAAGATAAAAGTTCTATTTCCCTTGCACATCTCAAGCAATAACAGCCTGTTGGGAAACTGGAATTTTTTTTTCCTTTGTCTATGGCTATGTGTCTCATTCTTAGGAAAATGAAGTGATGCGTCCAATATCCTGTAGTGTGAGAGCTATTATCTATTGGTCTCTGATTTTCCATCTTTTTACTGAGTTTTACTACTACCTTTGGTTAGACAGGTTTTCACATTGTGAAGAGCATCAAAGAATGGCTATGAGTTATGCTTTGCAGGCTTTTATGGTGACTTGATAGAAAATAAAGAAGATAGTGGTCCCAAGCAGATTCACTTTCAGAATAATTGTAAGAAGTTGATAACAACGTTAAAATTGAGAAACATTGCAGATTTTGGCATATGAAATGAAGTGTTAAAAGCCTATAAGGAAGTACTACTTTGATAACTCTGTACCAGAGTGCCATGCATGAAGACTTGCTACTGGGTAGTGCTAAGATGGCTGAAATGGTAGACAAGACATTTTTAGATGGCAGCTGGTTATTCAAAATTTCATTCAGCTAAGCTATTCAGAACCAGAAAGTTGCTAAAATAGTTTGGGGAAGTTTAGATTTATTGGACATCTTAACTTCAAGTTTTGACAAGCTAAAAAATTTATAAGGTATTGTTCCTTGGATAGAACTGCAGCATTGGAAGCCTCTGTAAAAGGCTCATGTTAAGTGCTGGGCCCACTATTTTTAACTGAAGGTAGGCAAGTTGGAGCAGACAATATTCTGCACTTCCTTTGTTGCAACCAAGTACAGGCCGGTCATAGTTTGTGAAACAAAAGGAAAAGAGTAGGTTGAGTACTTGTGAGTACTCAAAACGAGGCTTGTGAAGAAACATTTCTATAAAATCAAGTCATTGTTTCGCTTCCTCTCACAGGGCCATCAACCCAAATTGGCTCCTTCAGATGAAATGAGATGCACTCTGTCAATGGGGAATTGGGGATGCTTCAGTCACAGCCATCTATAAGTAAGACATCAGACAAATCATCAGAAATTGTGATATCCTCCTATCTATCAGGCACAGTGTAGAATTGGAATAAAGATCCCCACTTTCATCCACCAACCGGTCCCTACCCTGTTGTGCACCCCTTTTTGGTAAGGAAACCTCACCTCTTTGGTTTAAAAGCAGGAATGCCTTTTTTTATGCCACTTGTTTCCCTCAAGGAATTATTCTTGAAGAAATGTTTGGCAACTGATAAAGCCCTCTCAAACCTGTCTTTTTGTAAAAATCAGCATCTGATTCTAGAAACCGCCTAGTAAAGCAACATCTTAGATCCTATACTTGGGGGCAATTCTGTCTGTTACCTGGGGAGTGCCACTCAATCATTTGGTTTAAATTTTGTCCAAGACATCGTGTTTAGAAAGATGGTGATGGGCATGAGGGCTTTCCATGAGTTCTTTTCACCTTTTCTCTGGTTCCCCTCTATGACTTGGACAGCACTTTCCTTTATCCATGCTATTCCTTTCTGAAATTTATGTAATCTGATTTCCTGTTTCAAGTTATCAAATCTCTTTTTATGTTGTATGGAAATAGAGTTATACATCATGCTTCTCAGAAAAGAGAAATCTTACGTATGAAGTGTTTGGGTTTGTCCTAGTGCCGTCTTGTGCTTCTTGGACACGATCCTCTTCAAGTTGATTCCTATCTCGTGGACTCAGTGTTACAGAGTGAAGACCAATAAGCGTACTGCGTCCTTCTCTCTCTCTCTCTCTCCCCCCCCCCCACAAGTAGATGGCCATAATCGACTAGTGTGTTTATTCTGCCTTGTGGTTGTTGCTTTTAGTCTCTGACCAAACAGTGGAACTGGAATGCTTTTAAGATCCAGGCATATTGCACCACGAACCATGGGGTTTCTCATTCGATGACGTTGTCATATGCTCAGGTCTTGGGCAGCTGTATGGCTGCACTTATTATAGCCAGTGACCTCCATGGCTTGTGGCTGTACTGAGATTAACATATACCATATACTTTGAAGCATGGTTTGGCGTGCCGGATCGGATCGGACCGATTCGGGCGAATCGGTGCGGATCAGGGGAAGTCCGATTCGCCTGGTTCTGTTCAGGCAGGTTTTTTGGACTCAGGATCCTCTTCGGGCAGGGGTTCAGGATCTGCTTATTTACCTGATATTCATTTAAGTAAATGTTATAATTTGTTGTTTCATTTACTTAAGATATTACATGTAAATAAGGAAGTATCCCCCATTTGAATCCAATAAAAATATCAAAAAAATCATATCTCTTACCAATAAAAGTCAACTCTCCCATCAAAGAACAAAATCGCGATTTTGGTGATTTTAGCGAAATGCTAACTTTTTAATCTCATCTATTTGGTCTATCTAAAATTTGATAATTCAAATAAATCATATGGAACACTAAAAATTTAAAGTCCGGTAAAAAAAGTCAAACGTGTATGTGACTTCTCCAGGAGCCGCTCTCCTACTGACAGCACTTAGTCTGCTCGAGGCATCTCAAGATTTGGTCAACTTAAGTATCATCATTCAAACTCATAAGAATTGTCACTTTCTAGTTTCTTTTCAATTAGAAAGTGAAAATTCTCATGAGTTTAGGTGATGATAACTTAAGTTTGACTAAATCCTGAGATGCATCGAGCAGACTAAGTGCTGTCAGTAGGAGAGCGCTCCCTTGGAGAGTCACATGCACATTTGACTTTTTTTACCGGATTTTAGATTTTTAGTGTTCCATATGGTTTATTTGAATTATCAAATTTTTAGATAGACCAAATATGAGAGATTAAAAAGTTAGCATTTCGTTAAAATCACCAAAATCGCGATTTTGTTCTTCGATGGGAGAGTTGACTTTTTATTGGTAAGAGATATGATTTTTTTGATATTTTTATTGGATTCAAATGGGGGTACTTCCTTATTACATGTAATATCTTAAGTAAATGAAACAACAAATTATAACATTTACTTAAATGATATTCAGGTAAATAAGCAGATCCTGACAACCCTGCCTGAACAAGATCATGAGTCCAGTGACCCTGCCTGAACAGGACCAAGTTCTGGCCGAATCCAAGCGGATCGAACCGAATCGGTTCGATCCGCCCGAATCGGATCAGGATAATCCCGATCCGATCCGAATCATGCGCCAAACCTTGCTTTGAAGGTCAATAACTATATGAAGCCACCTCAGGTGCGGCAGAACATATTATTCTGCAGTGGGGTAAAAGATGCAGCAGTATCGTGGTAGATGCAGCGCATCCGCTGCAGTTGCCATTCTGCGGGCATGTACTGCACGGACGCTGCCACCATTGGGGTGCTTGACTCGTAACACTACCTCTGGTTAAAAGAATGTGTTGTTGCTCATACCAGGTGTATATACTATAAATCTGATACAAGTTGCTTTCATCGCTTTAACCTGGTAAGATAATGCATCCATCTAGCTTTTACATCCACCTCACCAGATTGACCTGGTGTTTGCCTCACAACATTCATGAATTTCTAAAGGCACATCATGGCACGGATGGGGGTCATATCCAATCACCCCCCCTCTCTCTACAATGATTGAGGTAGAATAGTATCCTTGTCATCTCAGCTTATAGACCAGGCAAATTTTGGGTACCCTTTGTAGATAGATGGCCATAATTTCTGCATGTGGGATGCATGTGAGGACAGCCTCTTCCTTGTGGGGAAGAGTGTTTTCTCCTTCCTTTGGATTGTTATTGGAGAAAGACTTAGTGTACTTTTTTATTGCACTTAAGTGCAATATGACTAGGCACTAAATCTATGTGGTACCTAATAATTGAGTTGTCACTTTATCACTCCTCATATAGGGGTGCCATATAGGTTTAGTGTCTAGTCATATTATACTTAAGTACAATAAAAAAGTGCACTAAATCTTTCTCTTGTTATTGTTGCTCTTCTCTCTTTCTTCGAGTATCCTTTCTGCACCTTCATTTTATAGGCTTTCATCTTACATTTATGAGGAAAAGATTTATGTAAGACCACCCTTTTTTTTTATAGATTAGTGTGGGTGTGGAGAATTGAGCTTAAGATTTAAAAGGTGTACATTGGAGGGCCTTAACGGTTGGGCCATTCCTTGTAATACATATGTAGACCACCCAAACACATCTGAAAGAAAAACAATAAAACTGTCAATGGACCACTGACAGATCAAACATTTGTAGTCTACTCATGAGGATGAGATTCTGTCGTCCATTTATTAGCCGCCACTGAAAATCTTCATAATTTAAATGCATATCCATATGCCCATCAAGACTGGATTATGTCTGCAAGGTTGTGTCCACAGTCTGAGTTCCTCCTATTATATACGACTCATGAGAAGGGTCCAACTCATGGGGAGGCAGCCCGTGTGTGGGGTCGGCACTCCCATCTTATTCTTATTATTCCCACCAAACAGCTGTGAGGACTTGCACACCGGCCATTGCCATTCCAACCTGAGCGGATGGGAATGGTCTCTGGTTTACAGGACTGGGACTGCGGGTCCGGCTGCAACTTGGTCATTTCGCCAAACCCAGAGTGGAGATTCTTCTATGCCCCCTTCCATTTCAGCCTGAGGGGTCCTCGGCCCGGCCCCCCCCCCCCCCCCCCGCCGGAACCTGCCCCGACAGCTCCCACTACCAGTGGCCCCTAGCAGGCGCTGCCACCCTCCCCCTCCAGTACCAGCATGGAAGGCAACCCCACAGCCACTGGAGGGCAAGTTCAGACGTGCAACTAGAAGCCAAATATTTAATGGGGGTGTACAGGGCGAACCCAATTCTGGACGCCCTTCTCCAGGGTGGAGCACTAAGGAAAAAGGCTGGCATCGCATTGGGGCGGTGGAGGTGGGGGGGGGGGGGGACTGGAAGAAGAGGAGGGCCTCCTTTTTGCCCCTCCCAAACGGGGCCACATCTGGCTGGCGGTTTGCACCGCTTGGGGAGATTCCGGCAGTCCAGCTTAGTGGCCTCGTATGTTCGGCAAGTGGGGACTGCACTCTGTCAAGAATGTACTACGTAGAACTAAGTCGAATTAAGAGGGGTGGGCAGAACAAGCGCTAGTGACTGAAGTGAAGTTGTTAGTTCGTAGTAAGGTGTAGAGCCGTATGGAAGGTGCAGCTGGATCACCTCTTTTTCAGGGAGAGCTGATGGAGTTCAAGGATTCTGAGGGCCTTTTGTCTTCTCCTCGGATTATTGCTGCCTTGCTTCGGAGGGTTCTTTCTGACGATGGAGAGATCGTCGTAATAAGGAGTGATGGGGCATCTCCATCTCTATGGCTACGGTTTCATCTGACATCCAGCGACCATTGTTTTGACGTATTTGGAAGGGCGCTCGAGCTTCTTGGACTTC
>JACBKR010005974.1:0-15202 GCA_014218235.1 Colocasia esculenta | reverse complement strand
CTTTTATCACCGTCTTTACTCAAAAGAGTAGGGATTATCATTCCGCGTGGAGAGCGTGAGGGAAACAATGATCTTGGAGAAGTCCTTTCTAAACTATATGTTCTAATTTTTGTGACATTAGTTGGTCTCTCCCATTTAGTACAACTTCAAATTTGGAGGGATCAACAGAGATGCCCTCCTTAGAGATGACATGGACCAAGAAGGACACTCTTTGAGCCAAAACTCGCACTTGCTCAACTTAGCATATAGTTGGTTGTCTCGTAAGACTTGCAGAGCTATCCTCAAGTTATCTTCATGTTCTTCTTTGGTCTTGGAGTATAGGAAAATATCATCAATGAAGACGACCACGAACTTATCAAGATATGTCTAGTATATGTTGTTCATGAGTTGCATGAAAGTTGCAGGAGCATTGGTCAAGTCAAAAGCATAACAATGAATTCGTAGTGTCCATTCCTCCTGAAAGTCGTTTTGTAGATGTCATCGTCCTTGATTCTCATTTGATGATAACTAGATCTAAGATCAATTTTGGAGAGTATTGAGCTCTAGATATCTGGTCGAAGAGTTCATCTACCCTAGGCAATGGATACTTGTTCGGGACAGTCAGCTGATTAAGTTTCTGATAGCCGATACATAGCCTCATAGATCCAACTTTTTTTAACAAATAGAACAGGTGCTCCTCATGGGGAAGTACTTGGTCTAATGAACCCCTTTTCTAATAATTCCATCAGTTGTGCCTTCAGTTCTTTCAACTCGGCTGGTGACATCGGGTACGGTTAACGTGACACTGGTGCTGCTCCAGGGATTAAGTCAATAGATAAATTTACATCTCGTTTAGGGGGAATTTTTGGCAGCTCTTCGGAGAACACATCAGAGTAGTCCAGACTAAGTGTATATCTTCTATCTTAGAACCCTTCTTTCCAACTACTACAGCCGCAAGGAAAGGAAAGCAACCTTTTCCTATCATGTTGTGGGACTATATGGCGGAGACTAGATACATCTGTCTCTGTGTCTAATCCCATTGAATGATAACTTAGAGAATTCACTAAACGAACTTTCCCTTTCTTACAGTCGACACTTGGCCCATATGTGGACAACCAATCGGCTCCAAGAATCACGTCATAGCCTTCCATGGGCATACATACCAGGTCGGCTCTTAAGTTGTGTTCTCCGATCATTACATCGGCTAATGGGAAGTATTTGTTCAATTTTTGTCTCTCTCCCAGTGGTGTTGTGACAAAGAATTCAGACCCCATGGATACAGGTTTAACATTTAGAGTATCAGCAAAGTTTTGAGATATGAATGAATGGGTTGCTCTAGTATCAAATAAAATAAATGCTGATTGAGAGAAAACTTGTAGTGTACCTTCCACCACGCCACCTTCCTCAATGGTTTCTTCATCTCGTAGGGCTTGCAGTTTTCCCTATTTCTTGGGCACGTTAGTGCGCCTCTCACGCTCTTTCAATAGTGGGCACTTCGGGATATGATGCTCGCAGCTTCCACAGCACAAACATGTGCCAACTTTCATCCAGCACTCATCGGCTATATGACCTAGATTGTCACAGTGTTTGCAGTTGCTTTTTGCCGGAGTAGTGGGGACAAATACCCTACGCTTCTTTCCATGACTTTATCCTTCCGTGATGCTGAAAGGATGCTTCTTTCCGATAATTGTGTAGCAACCCGAAAAAATTTAATACTTAAAAAAAAATTCGAAATAATAATTTCTTTAAACGAAATAATAGAAACATACGTATCACTATCATATGTGCGAGAATACATCAAAAAATTTTCTTAAAATGATAAATCAACCCCAAACATTATTTCTACGTGTTCCACGAATAAATTCATGCAACGGAAATCCGAGGCCAAATGTACGTTGAAATGTGACGAATTATCCAAATTAGGAAAGTAAGTCGGAAAACGTTAACACGGAAAGATAACGCGCCCATAAATTAAATGAACATGTCGGAGAGACTTCCAAATAAGTGATGATTAACCATTATCGGGTTTGGACCAATGGACCTCTCATAGCCCATGAATAAATTCAAATAAGAAAATGCAATAAAATTCATAACTCTATTATTCCCTAATTAAAAAGGGAAAACCTATAAGATAATTCCAATAAATAATGGACTTGGTTAAATGGACCCATTAGAAATTAGTGGGCCAAAATAAGGATTTTAAAAAGAAGAATAATGGGAAAATACCCTAAATTCGCAACTTAAATATTACTTAAATAGAAAAGAGGCATTTAATGCATTAAATAAGCAATTGGTTGGAATTGGATTCCTAACCTACCCTAGATGCTTGGCCACGAATTAGCTCCCTTCCCAACCCAAATAGAAGTTCTAATACTTAGAAAGGGAAGAGGAAATAGGAAATTCAGAATTAAATAGGAGTTAGAGTCCTATTAGGAAATAGAAAGCAACGAAGCATAAATACTCTCTTAATCGCTCAAGGCCGGGCCTAGCTCGTTGCTGGGACTTGCTGAAGGTGGAGAAGAAGCCAAGGAGAGGAGGAATTCATGGGGAGAAGGCTTCATCAAGCTTTATCCCGAGTTCTTCAAGTTCTAGCCCTAGAAGAGTAAAACGACTAAAGGTAGGCATTCTCAAGCAAAACCTAATTAATTTCGTCTGTAGATTGTTCCATGTACTAGGAACAAAACACTCAAGTTTCATATTTTTTCCATTGAGCCAATCTTTTATGGTTGATTTTTAAAGTTCTGCAAACACCATGAACCCGACCCTTCTTCTTTATTCTTGATCTCCATGTATACTCAACCTTGTGCTCTCAAATTTTAACTGGAGTTACTGATGGATGTTAGACATCGTTTGCCCCTAGAAGCCCTAATTTTCATCCATCCTTTGTCATGAATTAAATCTTGCATCATCTTGACGATGTACTGTCGTGATTTAACCTTGACTTGTGTTACAAGTGTCCATACCTCTTTGTGGAGTCATTTTGAGATCAAGTGTTCACATAGAACTTGTTACTCTATAAGTCTGTTTTCATTTGGCACTGGTTTCTCCATTTTCGTTGACCATGCATAGAGTATTAATCCAAACATGAACATGTGTGTCAGATTCACATAGTCAATCCCAATACATCTTATTAGATAGACAACGACCTTTGTTTCTCGATTATTTGCTACTGTACAAAGTATTAGAAGTATTCTAACTAACAAGGTGGTTTCACACCGATTTGGATCACCCTAGCATTTGTTTTGATTTTTCAAACCCACAGGTGTCAAACCTAATCCAAGTCGCAGTTGGAAATAGGTAGAAAAAGCAACCCAATGTCATTTTCAGGTAGCGACAGGTCGACACGTTGCTACCATAAAGCGACAACATCATGGTCGCGACCCATACCAAAAATCAGAAAGTTTCGTGGTCTTCTTTAGAAGGTGACAAGATGATGGTCGCCTTCACTTTCAGAAGGCGACAGACAATGTGTTGCGTTCTACCTATGTCCACTTAATCGGCCATAACTTTTTATATAGACCTCGGATTGACGAGCCGTTTTTTTGCTGGTTTCTTCATTCAAAGGGATTCAATATGTTAGATTTATGTGTGAGATTTGAATAAAAAATCAATGAGTTATGACCTATGGAAGTGAAGGGATGGGACTGCATCGGCCTTCTAAAAGGCATACGTCTTGGTTTCCATCGTTTTGTGTCGTTCCTTGCATGTGTGAGTTTGATCTATTCTAGGAAGGTTCTAGAAAGTATTATCATATATTAACAAACCATATGAAAGTTAAAACATGTTCACATGATTTTAATTGATCTTAAGTTCATGATCATGCTCTCTACCTACCGATTATTCACTTTCATGCTTTGTTAACGAACTTGCTAAAACCGAATAGTTACTTTCTAAAATTGGTCATGCATGTTTTAGTACTCATGATACTTGCCATATATAGAGTTTTCAAAAATAAAGTTTCCATAAATGGAGTTTTTATAACTAGAGTTTCCATAATCGGATTCACATACTCACTTGAACGATTCTCACGTGCGGCATGCGCATACACTCTAGCACGATAGAAAAGCCCCTTCTTGGCTTGTGGTGAACTCTCCGTTGGATATTCCTTTCGCCGGACTAGTGACCCCTTGACCAAGGCCTCTGTAAGTCTCCTCTTTCCATAGGTTCCCACATGGTCGAAGAGCTGGTTGTACCCTAACACCTATGATACACTCTAGGAATCAGCAAGATCCAAACGACCTTAGTTGCTCTCGCTCTTATCTTGAATCACACCGGACCTCTGGACCTGTGTGTGACATGGCCAGCGGAAAGGTAGTGTATTCCACCTGACTGCCAACAACAAGTGTGCATGTTGTGCAACTGTTACTATCGCCTGTTTACTCGACGTTACGTGCAATGACCATAAGATCTCATCTACACTCTACTCGCTCATCTATTCAAGTTCACTCTACTATCTCATCTATCTCGTCTATTCATTTGGAACTCTCTTGGTACCCTTGAGCGTGTGGCTCCTACTGTTTTGTACAATTCTTGACTGTCTAGCGCTAAATGGGTCTTGTGACTCTACTGACTTGAATGCATACTGCTGAGGGCACGGAGAGTGTCCAAGGGGCTCCAATCTAGTCCTAGGGGCAGAGAGCCACCCGAAAATACCTGCAGGGGCTAATGACGGTGTCTGAATTGCACCGGTTCTGACTGACTGTTCTGAATTAGCAAGACATTGACTGTTATACTGTTAATCTGTTTGTTCAGACGTACTGCACTACAACTGACTATTACTGACTGCTATTGTCCTGTTATTGAGCGACTACTGTCGTACTCTCCTACTGCACTGCTATTGTTCAACTATATTCTCTCGTTGTCCTTTGACACAAAGTGCCATTTAATAATCAAAACAAGTGCTATGTTTTCTCTCGGCTATCTACGGATAACCAACGTGCCATACTATTTCGATTGAGGAAAATCAATCAAAGTGCAATTTACTCTCTCTACGTGACTATCTACTTTTCTCTCATCGCTATTCATGTTACTTGCTATTGTTTGATGTTGACGTTACTTGTGTTATAATCATTGTGCTATACTCGATTCTTGTGCTATATCTGGACACTCACGCTATTTCAATCACCTACTATCATGCTGTCACTTACATTACTTGACTCTCTCTCTCTATCATTAGTTACTCTGCCATTTAATGCATTAATTATTTAAAGCCTGCTTGATCTTGAGATTTAAGTCCTACTGGGCGTTATCGCTCACCCTTCGTTATTTGTTATTGTGTCTCAGGTAAGTCGGACAATGACGTTAGACACACCAATGGGACAGGACCTGAGTGATGAGTGACCCGAGTCAAGTCATGAAGTTGCCCTAGTACAATGGAGTCTAGTAGTTATTGCTTTGGATTTCTTTTCAATGTAATGATGTCATGAGCCCTATGTATTGGATTCGAATTAGTGGTTGTAATAGTTTTAGTGATTTTATAATGAAATGAAGAATTTATATCAATTATTGTTCTTAGTTGCTCTGATGTTTACGAAAGTATGCGCAATTGTCGTTGCCATACTCGTTGTTCGCGTCTCCCCGATTTATTCCGCTGCTAAATTGGTGGGGCGTGACAGTTGGTATCAGAGCATAGGATGTCCTTATTAGGATATTTTAAGTCTAGGGATGTTCTAGGTGTACTGCCATAACCGTGTCTAAGTCAACCACCATACCTATGTGAGAGATTGGGTAAAGCTTGGGGTTATGCTAGGAGCTTAACTATATGTATAAGTACCCTAAGTTTAAGAAGGAAATTAAAAAGTATTATTGCTCGCAGGAACTAGAGGAGATGGCTGGCGAGCATGCACCAATGCACGAATTACAACAGACCGTATAGGGGTTAACTCAAGCCCTTAACAACGTAATTCAAGCAGGAGCAAGAAATGGGGCAGGAGACTTATATGAGAACTTTCAATGAATAATCCCCCTAGGTTTAATGGAACTCCAGATCCCGATGAAGCTGAAAATTAGGTGAAGGCAATGGAACGGATCTTTAGGGTTATGCAATGTTCAGAGCAGGAGAAAGTCCTTCTGGAAACCTCCAATTAGACCGCGATGCTAGAACCTGGTGGGAAGCTTCAAGTCGACAATTACCCAACATCAACATAGAGTGGGATAAATTTTTAGAACTCTTCAACACCAAATACTTTTTAGAGAGGATTCGTGAGAAGAAGGCAAATGAATTCGCCAATTTAAAACAACGAATGATGTCTATAGCAGAATATGAAGTGCAATTTGAAAGACTAGCACAGTACGCACCACATTTGGTGAGTACGGAGAAGATGAAGGTGAAGAGATACCTAGAAGGGTTGAGACCTGTGTTCTGGGAAAAATTGGCTCCACTAGACATTGAAGTATATTCAGTCATGGTATTGAGAGCTCAATTACTAGAAGACACCATGGAACTTCTTGAAAAGATTCATAAGAAGAAGGTGTTGAAAAGGCAACGTGCTACACATTCCAATGATAATAAAGAAAGAAATACCATAGATAGCAAGAGAATGAAGGGGGAAGTGAAGCAGAAGGAATTCTGTAAATTTTGTAAGAACCAGGGCATCAGATTGATAACTATGGGAAGAAATTGGGCAGATGCTTGCGATGTGGAAGTCAACAACATCGAGTCATTGAATGTCCAACAAAGAAGAACCAAACTCCACGCCAAGACGATTACAAGCCCTCGTAGATAGGAATCATATTAATGAAGGTGGACATGGTACCATCACTAAACCCTTAGTTTGTTTTCATATTATTTTCGCGATAGCAAAGCCCTAAGTGGGGGAGGTGATGGAATGAAATATCCATAGTAAATTGGTAGTCTATCATATCATATGAATTTGGGGACCAAATTCTTTTAAGTGGGGGAGGATGTAGCAACCCGAAAAAATTTAATACTTAAAAAAAATCCGAAATAATAATTTCTTTAAAATGAAATAATAGAACATACGTATCACTATCATATGTGCAAGAATACATAAAAAAATTTTCATAAAAATGATAAATCAACCCAAAACATTATTTCTACGTGTTCCACGAAGAAATTCATGCAACGAAAAATCTGACTGGCCAGTGTACGTTGCAATGTGACGAATTATCCAAATTAGAAACTAAGTCGGAAAACCGTTAACACGGAAAGATAACGCGCCCATAAATTAAATGAATATGTCGGAGAGACTTCCAAATCATGTGATGATTAACCATTATCAGGTTTGGACCAATGGACCTCTCATAGCCCATGAATAAATTCAATAAGAAAATGCAATAAAATTCATAACTCTATTATTCCCTAATTAAAAAGGGAAAACCTATAAGATAATTTCCAATAAATAATGGGCTTGGTTAAATGGACCCATTAGAAATTAGTGGGCCAAAATAAGGATTTTAAAAAGAATAATAATGGGAAAATACCCTAAATTCGCAACTTAAATATACTTAAATAGAAAAGAGGCATTTAATGTATTAAATAAGCAATTTGGGTTGGAATTGGATTCCTAAACCTACCCTAGATGCTTGGCCACGAATTTAGCTCCCTTCCCAACCCAAATAGAAGTTCTAATACTTAGAAAGGGAGGAGGAAATAGGAAATTCGGAATTAAATAGGAGTTAGAGTCCTATTAGGAAATAGAAAGCAAAGAAGCATAAATACTCTCTTAATCGCCCAAGGCCGGCCCTAGCTCATTGCTGGGACTTGCTGAAGGTGGAGAAGAAGCCAAGGAGAGGAGGAATTCCTGGGGAGAAGGCTTAACAAGCTTTTCCCGAGTTCTTCAAGTTCTAGCCCTAGAAGAGTAAAATGACTAAAGGTAGGCATTCTCATGAGCAAAACCTAATTCATTCGTCTGTAGATTGTTCCATGTACTAGGAACAAAACCCTCAAGTTTCATATTTTTCCATCGAGCCAATCTTTTATGGTTGATTTTTGAAGTTCTGCGAACACCATGAACCCGACCCTTCTCTTTATTCTTGATCTCCATGTATACTCAACCTCGTGCTCTCAAATTTTAACTGAAGTTACTGATAGATGTTAGGCATCTTTTGCCCCTAGAAGCCCTAATTTTCATCCATCCTTCGTCACGAATTAAATCTTGCATCATCTGACGATGTACTCGTGATTTAACCTTGACTTGCGTTACATGTTCATACCTCTTTGTGGAGTCATTTTGGACCAAGTGTTCAACATAAAACTTGTTACTATATAAGTCTATTTTCATTTGCACTAGTTTCTCCAATTTTTGTTGACCGTGCTGAGAGTATTAATCCAAACATGAACACTGTGTCAGATTCACATAGTCAGTCCCAATACGTCTTATTACATAGACAAACGACCTTTGTTACTCGATTATTTACTAATGTACAAAGTATTAGAAGTACTCTAACTAAAAAAGGTGGTTTCACACCGATTTAGATCACCCTAGCATTTGTTTTGATTTTTCAAACCCACAAGTGTCAAACCTAATCCAAGTCGGAGTTGGAAATAGGTAGAAAAAGCAACCCAAACGTCATTTTTAGGTAGCGACAGGTCGACACGTCGCTACCATAAAGCGACAACATCATGGTCGTGACCCATACCAAAAATCAGACAGTTTAGTGGTCTTCTTTAGAAGGCGACAAGATGATGGTCGCCTTCACTTCAGAAGGCGACAAACAATGTGTCGCGTTCTGCCTATGTCCACTTAATCAGCCATAACATTTTATATAGACCTCGGATTGACGAGCCGTTTTATTTGCTGGTTTCTTAATTCAAAGGGATTCAATATGGTAGATTTTGTGTGAGATTTGAATAAAAAATCAATGAGTTAGACCTAAGGAAGTGAAGGGATGGGACTGCATCGGCCTTCTAAAAGGCATACGTCTTGGTTTCCATCGTTTTGTGTCGTTCCTTGCACGTGTGAGTTTGATCTATTCTGGGAAGGTTCTAGAAAGTATTATCATACATTTAACAACCCATATGAAAGTTAAAACATGCTCACATGATTTTTAATTGATCTTAAGTTCATGATCATGCTCTCTACCTACCGATTATTCACTTCTTGCCTTGTTAACGAACTTGCTAAAAACGCATAGTTACTTGCTAAAATTGGTCATGCATGTTTTAGTACTCATGATACTTGCCATATATAGAGTTTTCAAAAATAAAGTTTCCATAAATGGAGTTTTTATAACTAGAGTTTCCATAATCGGATTCACATACCACTTGAACGATTTTCACGTGCGGCATGCGCATACACTCTAGCACGATAGAAAAGCCCCTTCTTGGCTTGTGGTGAACTCTCCGTTGGATATTCTTTTCGCCGGACTAGTGACCCCTTGACCAAGGCCTCCGTAAGTCTCCTCTGTCCATGGGTACCCACATGGTCGACGAGCTGGTTGTTCCTTAACACCTATGATACACTCTAGGGAACAGCAAGATCCAAACGGCCTTAGTTTCTCTCGCTTTTATCTTGAATCACGCCGGACCTCTGGACCTGTGTGTGACATGGCCAGCGGAAAGGTAGTGTATTCCACCTGACTGCCAACACCAAGTGCACGTGTTGTGCAACTGTTACTATCGCCTGTTTACTCGACGTTTCACGTGCAATGACCATAAGATCTCATCTACACTCTACTCGCTCATCTATTCAAGTTCACTCTACTATCTCATCTATCTCGTCTATTCATTTGGAACTCTCTTGGTACCCTTGAGCTGTGTGGCTCCTACTGTTTTGTACAATTCTTGACTGTCTAGCGCTAAATGGGTCTTGGACTCTACTGACTTGAATGCATACTGCTGAGGGCACGGAGAGTGTTCGAGGGGCTCCAATCTGGTCCTGGGGGCAGAGAGCCACCCGAAAATACCTGCAGGGGCTAATGACGGTGTCTGAATTGCATCGATTCGGACTGACTGTTCTGATTAGCTAGACATTGACTGTTATACTATTAGTCTGTTTGTTCAGACGTACTGCACTACCACTGACTATTACTGAACTGCTACTGTCCTGTTATTGAGTGACTACTGTCGTACTCTCCTACTGCACTGCTATTGTTCAACTATATTCCCTCATTGTCCTTTGACAACAAAGTGCCATTTAATAATCAAAACAAGTGCTATGTTTTCTGTCGGCTATCTACGGATAACCAAAGTGCCATACTATTTCGATTGAGGAAAATCAATCAAAGTGCAATTTACTCTCTCTACGTGACCATCTACTTCTCTCTCATCGCTATTAATGTTACTTGCTATTGTTTGATGTTGACGTTACTTGTGTTCATAATCATTGTGCTATACTCGATTCTTGTGCTATATCTAGACCTCACGCTATTTCAATCACGTGCTATCATGTGTCTTTTACATTACTTGACTCTCTCTCTCTATCATTAGTTACTCTGCCATTTAATGCATTAATTATTTAAAGCCTGCTTGATCCTGAGATTTAAGTCCTACTGGGCATTATCGCTCACCTTCGTTATTTGTTATTGTGTCTCAGGTAAGTCGGACAATGACGTTACACCAACCATGTGACAGGACCGAGTGATGAGTGACCGAAGTCAAGTCATGAAGTTGCCCTAGTACAATGGAGTCTAGTAGTTATCGCTTAGATTTCTTTTCAATGTAATGATGTCATTGAGCCTATGTATGGGTTCGAATTAGTGGTTGTAATGGTCTAAGTGATTTTATAATGAAATCAAGAGTTTATATCAATCATAGTTGCTTAGTTGCTCTGATGTTTACGAAAGTATGTGCAATTGTCGTTACCATACTCGTTGTTCACGTTCTCCTCCGATTTATTCCGCTGCTAAGTTGGAGGGGCGTGACAGTTGGCTTAGCAATTGAAAGACCAGATGTCAGTTCCTTCTTCACGAACTTTCCCTTGATACGATCAGTGAAGTCCGTAGCATCTTCTAACAGTTGGGCCTTTTTAACCATCTCGACATAGGTTTGGATCTCGAGAGGGGCCAGTTGAGTAATGATTGTGCCTTAAGGTCGTTGAGGAAGCGCTTAGCCTTCATCCTCTCTGTATTCACCAGGTGTTCAACATAGCGTGCCAATCTAGAAAATTGTGCTTCATAATCGGCCACTGATAAACTCCTTTGTTTAAGAGCGGGAAACTCCGCGGCCTTCCTCTCTTGTACATATTTTGAGAAGTACTTGGAGTTGAAAGCTTCCTTAAATTCAGTCCAGGTGAATTGACCATTTCCCTGGTCGCTTCCACCGATTCCCACCAAGAGCGGGCATCCTTCTCTAATTGAAATGTAGCTAGCATAGCTTGTCCCCTTTTGCACATTGCATAACATGGAAAATCTTTTCTATTTCTTTAAGCCAGTGCTCGGCTTTGTCTGGATCAGTGGTACCTCTGAACTTTGGTGGGTTCAAGCTCTTGAAGTTACGATGCAGCTCGCCTACACCACAATTTCCTCCTCCTTGAGCAGCTTGCAGGAGGGCACGGGTAAGTTCCTAAATAGTCTATTGCATGCCCCTTATCGGAGCACGTTCAGCAGTCATCTTAATTGCTTAAGTTCCTACAAAATAACTTATCGTTAAGTCATCGATATGGAGTTTAGTTTGTGCATGTGTGAATATCTTTTTATATCTTAACCCTGGTTCTACCCAAATCTCACATAGGTATGATAGTTGACTTCCACCCGTCACATGGCACTCCGTCCTAGAACATTCTATACTTAATTATCCTAGTAAGGATATCCTAGGCTTTGATACCACAAAACTATCACGCCCCGACGCGAAATATCAGAACGTGAGGCAGTTGCAAGTAAGCGAGTACATAGCGTATAATAAACATCAAACAATTGAACAATTAAATAATGCAGAATCAAATATCTTTCATTGATAATTCAGCTAATGTCTATTACATCCACTAACTCAGAGCCATAACATAGGGCCCAAATGACTCTATTACAAGGAATGAAAGTAAAGACAAAACTAGAACATCTAACATAGCACTAATGTGCCAGGTACTCTTGGTTCACTCTGGTCCTCCCCATCCTCATGAGTGTTGCGACGACCCTCCTTATACCGGTACGATTATACCAATCCACGTCGGTATAGTGAGTCTCGTCACATGGGACATTTACCCAAGCACTAACACACATGATTGAGATGTACACAAATATAAATACAGAGTAGTGGAAGTAAAAGAACTACTTGTCATTTCATTTCATCATCCACATTTAATCATACAAGATCCATATAGCAAACTAAAAAGCTAAAGTCCACATAATGAAATGCTAAAATCAGATTTTTTTCATAGCTCGTCCACAATTACATAATAGTTCTACTACAGTGTCTCATTACATACTATGAAAGCATAAGTCACAACGTCGACTCCACCAAGCTACTCGCCACGCTCGGAGTCACTCTCCACTGTCTCTTCCAAAGGTGTCGGTCACCAACTAAACCTGTACGCCGAAGCAAGGAGTGAGCCTAAGAGACTCAGCAAATAACTCCATACACATCATTCATGCATACATCACAGTAGGTTCTACGTTCCAATTCACGAAGCAAAACATATAGCATGATTGAACATTGATAAGAGCAACCTATCATGGTATTTCTACAAAATTTAAAACATATGGTACATGATTAAGATATTCCAAAATAAGTACCTATCACATGCTACTACTCATTCAATCACATTAAGCTACAACATGATAGCTCTAACATGGGGTTCTCACATGCATAAAAGGAAACATTCCTATCATGGTTTCTACACATTCTTGCACATGCATACTATCATTTCATACACATTTAAGGTTGCTGTTATAACATATTCACATTAATATATCATGGATCACAATTTCACAATCTAACACATTGGTTTCACATGTTTGCACAATTACTCGTTCACATAGTTCTCTTTTACAAATTGCACGTTTACACATATTCACACTACACAATTAGTGCCGTGACACATAGTCCAACCACCATTAGAAGGACACATCACATAACACATATCACATAGACGCCACCTAGCAACACAAACAGTGACGACTCTGGACTGCGCAGATTGGGAGAACAAGTCTCCACCCTAACCAGGGTACTTGTCCACCTCCAGGATTTCATCCTAATGCCCTTAGGATCATAACACATTGAACCTTCCCATGGGGACTTTTCCAGGTATGGTTCCACGGCCCTCTATGGAAGCAGTGTCACACATGGCACATTCTTACACATTACACATTCCGATTTTACACACATATTACACATGATATACACATGTCTTCACATTCTCACACTATATACAATGGATCTATTTTCCTATTCATGATATACTGTTAACAGAAATCAAGCATCAGTACTTACACTAAACAGGTTGAAACATACATAATTAACCATGTTCATATTCGCATGCGTTGAACACTCATTTTTCGCATGGAAATTCATAGAGCACTCTACAGTTATCCAAATAACATGAGAATTTAACCACAGAACTAATTTCAGGTTATGATCACACATACAATTTTCATATTTTTCAGAGTCATATTACATTTACAGAAATTAAAACATTCGATCTCATGCCATTTATAATTCAATTTATCATGGAACATAACATGAATGTCGATTTGACCGTTCACAGGTCTGTACCTATCAATTCATAATGTCACATAAAATTTTTCCCAAAATTTTTGCACAACATGCAATTTCCGAAGTTTTAAAACAATCTAGCATGCTTTCTATTTTCTAATACAGAAATTATACAAGTTTTTTAATCATGGGAAAATTCCCAAATTTCGGGACATGGATGTCATGCATTTACATCATCTGGAAATTTTATGGAAGTCTAATTACACATGGATCATGCAAACAGTAAGCTACCATAACCCATGATCTCATTTCACATGTATTTCACATAATTCTAACAACTTAGATAAATCACAGAAAAATAGAAAGATCTCACAAACACATTCCATTAACCATATTACATAACATATAGTGTTTACAATATATCCTCATACGAAAATACATCGGAAATTTATCATATAGGAGGAGAGAACAGCTCACTGTTCTGTCCTGAAGAACTTAACGGCATAGACTGGGCGTTATAGGAACTTAACGGCAATATCGTTGGCCGCTAATCGAAGAGCTTGACGGCAAGGGATCTTGCCGCCAAGTTCTCGTCTGTGTAAAAAAAGACAGACCGAGCTCCAAATACAAGAAGAATGGGGGGATCCAGGACACGATAAAATCTCATAAAAATGATAGAATCCTCCTAGACACATACATGGACGAAGTGGATGGGTTACTTGCCTTTTTAAAAACCTCCAAAGGGATCTAAGTTGCTGTTGAAGCTCTCCTTGGGCAGTCCCAAGAAGCCTCCACAAGCTCCTTCCTCCGGGTTCTAAGTCGATGCAAGCTTCATTCCAGTGTTGGGGAAGCCTTCCCCAATGTCCAGACTCCTCTTAGTAGTAGTGGATCACCGGAAGAAGCCTTCAGTCGCCGGATTCAAGCTTGCCAAGTTCAGTTTTCCTCAGTTTTGAGCTAGGGTTTCTCTCCTCCTTGCAAAGAGTCAAGAGAGGCTTTCTGGTGCAGAAAGGGTTAGTTTATAGGAGAGGGGTTGGGATATCCCGGAGGATGTGATGGGATGTTGATAGCCGTTGGGGACTTCTCCCCAATGGTTGGGCTTGCTTGCCCCGGAGTTTCGGGGTCTGCTGCGCATGCATGTCAGAGAAGTAGACGTCCATATCTCTGGACGTTTATATAAGCATTGGCGTCCATCGAGGTGGACGCTGACTCATCATGGACGTCCATCCATGTTGACGCAAATTTGGCCCTTCGTCCAGAACTTAAAATCACGCAGAAACCCATGCTTACACTGTATATATTACATGTCATATATGTAATAGATATACACACTACTACCACATGAAATCAAGCAATATTTACAATTAATATACACATGCCTACGTAGTATACCAAGATAACATTGTACATAAGTATACATACGCATACCTGATATACATATATATATATATACAACATGACTTAACACACAATAAAATGACAAACAATTCGAGGGCCTTACACCCTCTCCCCCTTAAGGAAACTTCGTCCTCAAAGTTTAGACTACACTACTCGAACAAATGAGGATACTTCTTCTTCATCGCATCCTCAAGCTCCCAAGTAGCCTCCTCTCACGAGAAGTTCCGCCATAAAACCTTTACCGACGCAATACTCTTGTTCGGAGATGTGAACCTTCGT
>JACBKR010005973.1:0-15285 GCA_014218235.1 Colocasia esculenta | reverse complement strand
CTTGCATCTCATAACGATTTGATATTGTTTCATATCGATTTCTTCAGAATCAGAACGACTTGCCATGTTTCATAACGATTTCTTATATCATCTGTTATAGATCGACTTGGTTGTGGTAACGATTTCATAAGTTATCATAACGACTTCTTATGAGTCTACAGCAACTTGATCATAACGATTCTATCAGACTTTCATAACGACTGCATAAGTCATGTTCCATTAATTAAATGTTTTCCTTGATTTAAGCTACGTTGAATAGTCAAAGTCGCATCACGTCTGTTTGACTACCATTCATTTAATAAAGACTGAACGTATCTCTGCACGATACAGAACATATCTTCCATTCTCGTGTATCCTCTGCATGCATCTTCTAGAACGATAAACTGTCACTACCATATTGTGTCTATCTGCTCTCATATCTATCTATCTGCTCTAACCTTGATTGACATCTGGAGATAGTATAGCTGTCTACCATTAACTCAACCTTGCAGAAACTTAAGGATATACTATCCTACAACATCTGACACAGAAAGAACTTCAAGCCAACTAAGAAGATCTCATCACTTTGCGTGCCCCAAAGAACAAAAAGACTGTCGACAGGAAGTTTCTACAGATCCTTCAGTCTAACGTACACCAAAGCTGTGAGACAACGGTCATCTCTTCATCTTCATTCAAATTGGAGATATAAATACAAGACGAAGTTCCAAGATAGATCATGGATCTATGAAGGAAGCATTATTGACATTCAAGAGAGTCTAGAACTCTGCCACTTTCAAGTCTTCAGAAGATCACTAGAGCCAGAAATTCTCTCCTTTCGATCTTGGCTCCTAGCTCCTCGTGCTGTGAGAAGAAAAATCAAGAAGAGCTAGATTAGTTCTGAGAGAGTCCACATTGTGTAGATCTTTGACTCTCAGTGCTTGTAGCTTCAGATTGAGTTTTGTAAAAAGCTTGATCTAGGGGCTAGTCATTTTCCTTCAAGTTTTTCTTGTGTTCTTCCCTTCGTGTGTGAAGGAAGACCTGGTGGTGTCCAGGTGGTGTGTTTTTTCCTTGGGAGTGAAGGAAGACCTGGTGTACCAGGGTGTTGTGTTCCCTTCAGGAGTGAAGGAAGACCAGCTGAGCTGGATGGTTGTTTTTGTCCATAGGGGGACTGTACCCCAGTTAGTGAATTCCTGAGGGTTGCTCAGGGACTGGACGTAGGACTCCTAAGGAGAGGAGATCCGAACCAGGATAAATCTGTGTGTTGTGTGATTGTCTTTATCGTGTGATTGTTGCTTTTACTAACCATTACTAATCCCTTCCAAGAACTCTTTATGTTTGTTTGAGCTCAGGTTTTTATCAGATAAATTTTATTTAAAGACCCATTCACCCCCCCCCTCTGGGTTAGCCAACCGGGCACCACATAAGCATGATAATGACAACATGAGTTTACTGTTCACATGGTTTCCATAACACTTCTCACATTCTCGGTTCACATGATTTCATACTTATTCACGTTGTCACTTTACACATTTGACACGTACACACTGTTCACAACTTATACATTTACTCATTTCCACATCATTTTCTCTTTCACTTTCCTTATCACATATCACACCAATTGCACTATACCACGTGCATCTTGGGCACTTACCACGCCATAAATTCACGTATTCACATTTTACTCATTTTTCATTACTTAAACAATTTGCCATGACACATAGTCCTAACCACCAGTAGAGCACTAACAAATATCTCATAGCTCGTGCTCATTCCTTAGCACAGCTCTCGACACACTCATAACACAACACATGACACAACACTTACACACTCATACACATACTCACCACCTAGGCAATACAACGGTGAATCTTGGTAACTGCGCAGACTGGGAGAAGCCCTCTCCACCCTATCCAGTGGTACTTGTCCACCTCCGGGTTTTCCCAATGCCTTTGGGACAAACTTATATCACATAGAGCCTTCTATAGGGACTTTTCTATATACGGCTCCCGATGCCTCTAGGGTAGCAGTGTCACATAGGCACAACTTTTACACTTTTACACATCACCGTTTTACACATAGTTTTACACATAACTCTTCTCATTTCATTCACTTTCTCACTCACATAAACATTTCTGTTTTTCCCTAACATGGTACTACAGGATTTCAAGAATTTAACACATAGTAAACACACTAATCATGTTGGTTTTAGGCCATAACTAATCACATTTGCGATCATATGCATGAATTATCACATTTCACATGAAAATACATAACGTTTTATTTACTGGTCCAAATGACCTGAAATTTTAACCACTGCTGTTTTCGGGTTCAAATCATACCCTCAATTTTTCAGATTTTTCTGAGCTAAATAGGATTTACAGAAAATTAAACACCTAATTAGCACATTATTCACAATTTACGTTAACATGGAATTTACACATCATGCAATTACCGCTTACTGTTTACCATAAGCTACCAACATATGCATGAATTAGAGTACAAAATTTTCCTAATTCATACATCTATGGATTTAACACTACGAATCATTTCTACATACTTCTATTCTATCGAACCGAAACTATTAACAAATTGCACAAACATGATAAGTTTCCTAAATTTGCAAACACACATGCTGTCCCACAATCTTCTTGATTAGACCGAAATCAAGGCATTCACATTAATCTAAATCCTGAATCATGGGTTTTGCAAAATGGTCTACAAGTCATGCCCACATGTTTACAAGATATTATTATCCCACATTTGCCAACACAACTCACATACATCCACAACCACAATGCACAATATACATAGCTTATAGGAATACCATATATTCTCATCGCATGAACATACCGAATTTAATGTATAAGTGGGACAGAACAGCTCACTGTTCTGTCCAGAAGAACTAAACGGTGGTCTCTGGCCGCTGACTCAGGGTCCGCGGCATGATCGATGCACGCCAAGGATGACTGTGCATCCAGGGACCTTGCCGTTTACTCAGGTCTGTGCAGAAACACAGACCCGAGCTCTAAATCTGGTGAATTGGAGGGTCTAGGACTCGAGGAAATTTCATAAAATGTCAAAACCACCTAGACTCATACGGGGACACCATAGATAGGTCACTTGCCCTCCAAAATTCCTCCAAGGGATTTGTGGCTCGAAGAAGACCTCCTTGGGCAGTTCCAAGGAGTTGCAGAAGTGTCCTCCAAGATCGCCTTCCTCCGGGTTCCTGGGTGATCTCCACGCCGAGGGATGATGGGAAAGCCTTCTCCTTTGCTTCAGCCTCCTCCTTGTTGCAGTAGATCTCCAGATCCAGCTTCAAAGGGTCGGATTTGAGGGTTCTAGAATGGGGTTTTCTCACAGAATGCTCTAGGGTTTTTCTTTCTTCTCCTCTCCTCTTGCAAGGGTGAAAATGAGAAGTGGGGAGAGGCCAATTCGGGTTCAGGATGTAGGAGAGTCCCTCACCCACTCACCATGCCGATTAGACAGCCTTAGATCCGTTGGGGAACATCCCCCAATGGGTGGCCATGCCTTGTTTCAGAAGACAGCAGCTCTGCTGCGCATGCAGGTCAGAGAGGTTGACGTCCACATCGCTGGACGCCTGGGTCAGGATTGGCGGTCCAGGTCTGGACGTTGACTCCACCTCGACGGCCAGAGGTTGACGCCAAGGTGGCCTTTGGCCAGAACCTTAATTTATGCAGAAACTATGCATACCAAGCTTATATACAAGCAATGGTATATGGTATTATACTCATACTATCACCAGGCAATACATACCTTATCTATATTTAATATAACACATGCACATTAATTATACTAATTAATATGTACATAAATATCTATATACATACACAAGCATACATAAGCATACTAAGAATAAAATGTACGTAACACCTACCTGTACATACGTGATATTTTACACATGTATGACTCAACACACGGCAATTTAAATGACGAGAATTATGAGGGCTTCGCAAATCATTAGGAGGTGATATGATTATGCTAGCTAGGAATAATCCATTCGATAAAATAGTCCTCGCATACACACACTTGATTTTCATATATATAGTATACGCACACTGATGTAGCATACTTATGTACATTATGATTGAAACAGATGGGTACAATATGCGCACCGGTAATTAGATTAACTTACACAACTTTACCTAACATTGCTTAGGTATTACATGTATAGGATTTCTTAATATATATATATAGCATAATTTATCCAATTGACTATTCTCACCTAATCATCATAAGATACATGCATGTTATCCATGAGGAGTATAGAATCCCAATGTAAACTACTAACACACCTACCATGCTTGGACTCTTTATGCATATGCAATGCACGTAGTATAATATTCACATTAGCTAAACCATGCAAATGAGCAACGCTTACAACTAATCATACACATGCATACACAAATACACCAAGGTGTTATGCATGTAGAATTAGGTATACAATTGTCACACATATAAGATAACATACATACGTACTTACACATATGTACTTCATACACTTTCATACAAGGTCCCTAAAATAGGTAGTATAGGATATTCTTCAATATTTAGATAGCACGCGCATAGTATTATTCAAGTACCCTAAGTCAGAGATTCTTGGTATTCACAATACACTTCTAATTAGCTAATTGTTCACTTCCACATTAATCATCATATACACCTATGTATACATATATAGATATTCGCACATGCTCATGCTCAAAAGAAGGATAAAACTTATAGTAGGCACAATGAAACACGCATGCTAAGCACACACAACGAACACCCAACACACCATTCATATACATACAGATATATAAAGAGATAAAAATCCGGGGTCTTACAGTGCGTGCTGGTGAAGGTTCTTCCAAGATCGCCCCCTTGTTGATTCTGGCAGAGGTTCTTCCCAAGAGTGCTTGGTGTTCATTTTGGCTACCGTTGTTTGCCCCTGTGTTTGAAGTGTGTCGTTTGGTTGGCTGCATTCTGGTGAGGTTCTCCCAGGACGGCTCTTGGCGCTTTTGGTGGAGGTTCTCCACAGAGCTGCCCTGTGTTGTTTTGGTTATCGCTGCTCTCTCTCTCTCTGTAGGGATGAGCTATCATTGGTTTGGTCGGACTGTCTGTGTGACAGTCTGCTTGGTGTTTTCGGTCAAGGTGTGGTGCCTTTGACTGTGTGTCTGGCCGTGGTGCTAGCCAGGTTTTCTTCTTGTTCGTTTTCGAGTTTCTCGGCTACGCTAGTACGACTTCGTGTGTCCCCATGGTCGGGTGGTTTGCTCACTTCTCGTGCCCTATGTGCTCTCCCAGATGGTGGTCTGGTGAGTGTAGTGGGTGTTCGGATGGCTGTGCCTTTTGTGTGAGTGCTAGCCTTGTGTGCTGTTTTCTCTCCGTGTGAGGAGAGGCCTATGGCGTGTCTTCTTTCCTCTGTTTTCTGTGGGTTGCTCGGGCTGTGGTGCTCTACCATGGCTTTTGGTGCCGTGTTGCGCACTGTGGTGACCTTCGTGGCGAAGGTCCCTTCCCTTTGAGCTGTCTTGAGGTTGAGCTGGTTGCTCTCCTCATGTGCGTTGTTTCCTTGTGGGTGATAGGTCGTGGTGACCTATTGTGTCGTCTCTTGCTATGCCGGTTCCTTGTTGCCTGGCTGGACGATGTGGGGCAGCGTGCCCTGTGTTCTGTGTGAGGTAGCACCGGTTTTCTTTTGTTTGGCTTGCTTGTGCAAGCATCATTCCGGTGTGTGTTTTTGCTTGTGCCTCAGCTGTGCTTTAGAGGTACTTGTCGCCATTTGGTGTGTGGCCCTCTCCCCCTTGGTGGGAGCCGTGCCTTGTGTTTGTGTGCTTCTAAGAGCCGATGTGGTTGTTGCACTCTTGAAGCTGTTGATTTTCGTGCGTTTCTCTTGCGGGTCGCTGGTGGAGAGTCCTTCAGTTGGCCCTGTGTCGTTTCAGGTCATTGGTGCGGTCGTGTGCTGTACCTTGAGCGTGCTTCTTTTTCAATGCTTTATGTCTTTGTGCCTTAAGGTTCAGGGCGGTGTGGCCTATTCTGCCCTTTTAGGCTTGCGGTTCCTTGCGTGTGGCTTTTAGCAGGTCTCTTGTGGAGAGTCCTTCCTGTTAGCTTGTGTTGTTTCGGCCGCTGGTACAACTGTGTTGCATCTTACCTGGTTTTGGTGCTTGTGGTAGCACCATGTACTCATGCTCGAGTAGTTTTTTTGTGCCATTTGGAGCCTTGGTGCACAGTGTTGTACTTTGGGTGGCTCCTAGTGCTTGTGTTGGTAACGTGTGTTGTGTCGTATTTCCCTGATCGTGAGCTTCGTGCGTCGTTTCACGAGTTTGCTCGGTGTTGGAGGCGTTGAGCTTTCCACCTCTGGGACACTTCTTGCTGGCCCGCGCTTTGTGCCATACCGTTACCACTGCGGGGTGGCTGCTTTGCCTTGTCTAGGCAGCCCTATCGGTGGTACGCCAGGCTTTGGTCGTTGAGCTTTCCGTCTCGCTTGGGAGCGAGTGTGTTCTGTTGTGGTACCCTGCCTCGGTTTGGGTCCCTTTGAGGTCAACGTGCTGTCCTCGACCTCTGCGATTGTTTCATTTCTCTTATGATTTGCCGACGTCTTGGGATGCTTGGCTTTGCCAACTTCAGACGTCTTCCTTGGTTTTGTCTCTGTGCGTGTGCCTGTGGAGCGTTTGGTTTAGTTTCCTGTGGCTCCATAGTTGTTGTGTGTCCTTGTCGGATCACGAGGATGAACTGGGTGAGATCGAGTGGTGCCGGTGGACATTGTCCTGCATGCCGTGGTGTTCCCCACATGCATGTTATCATTTGTTTTGGGTCGCCCTTAAGACTCTCATTTGGCTTACGGCTGGCACCAGCTATTGTTAGTTGTGCGAGGCTGTTCAGCGGAGTCCTGTGGCTGACCTCTTGGGTTTTCCTTGGTTTGCTGGCAGTAGCTGTGTCCTCTTTCTAGTCACTGGTGACAAAGTGAGTACTGACCGGTTGGTCTCAACAGCGTGGTCTGTTTAGGGCTCAGTCGCGTGGTTTCCGACTGGCGCTTTCGATGTTTTTCTGGTCAGTTTGGTGTGCGCCGCGCCTATGGAGTTGCCGACATCCGATTGTGTGCTCTGCGCCGGTTGGTGTGCGCTCCGTAAGCTTTCGAATGTCTGGTTAGGCACTCCATTCGTGGTGAGATCGTGGGTGACCACCGGGAGGTCGTGGCTCGACTTAGTGGTCTCTTTGCGCTGGTTGTTCTCTTCGACCGGGTTTCACCCTTAATTTCGAGGAAGAAATTGTTTTTAAGTTGATTAGATTTGTAACATCCCAGGTTTTGGTTCCCTTGGAGTTGTCCTTGGGATCGCGACGTATAGGGCTATCGCGTTCTGAACACGATGCGTTTCGTGTCACCTTCTGGTTGAGAAGGCGACGACCCCTGTGTTGCATTCCGGGGTCTTCTGTGGCTGTTTACCACGTGTCCGCAGCGTGTGTGTGTAGGCGACGTGCCAGTTGTCGCGTTCACCTGAGACGCCTACGTGTGTGACACGTGGTCTGGAGGCTGTTTGTCTGTCAGAAGACCTGTCAGAACTTTGAGATGGTGACGAGATAGGCGTTGTGTTCTGGTTGAGAACGCGACAAGCATCTTGTCGCGACCTCAGTTCCGAGGCCTTAAGGCTGGCATGTGCCTCTTTCTTCTCTTTTCTTCTCTCTTTCTCCCTTCCCTCCTCTTCTCTGAGGTGGGGGAGCTCCCTCCCTCCTTCTCAGGCATCTTGGAGTGTGGAGGCGCCGGCGAGCTCATGGCGGCGTCATGGAGCGGTGTCGTGGAGAGAGGAGGAGGTGGTCGAGCCTTCGTGAAGGCCCTTTTTGGGTTCGGTTTCTTCATTTACAAATAGGATTTCTTGCTCCCTTCGTAGTTAGAGTAGATGGAGCTTGGTTTTAGGTGATACTTCCCATGCTCGTGAGTTCCGTTGTGTTTTCGCATGGATGGATGCTTGCCGGTGGTGCTCCGTCTACGTGTTTAGCTTGTTCTTGTGGTTTACAAGTGAGGAGAGGTGGCATTGTTGCCCCTCGAGCCCTCTTTTAGTTGCTTTCAGTGTGTGCTCCCCTCCCTCTCTTGTTTGGAGGCGGTAGTGTAGTTGGCGGGACCATGGGATGGCCCCAATGCTCGGTTCGGGCTTCTATCTGAGGTCGCGACAGTTTAGCTATCGTGACACAGACAGAAGGCGACGTGCAACCTTTCGCGTTCTGGTGGCGACAGGTTGGCCGTCGCGTTCCACTCTGCTCTTCAGTTTCTGGGTTCCGATCGTGGCGGAGGATGGCTTGTGTCCAAGTTGGTTAGAGGGAGGTCTCTCCAACATGGCACGAGGCCAGTCCTCCTGTTTGGAGCGTTGGCTTGATGGCCCTTTGGGGTGTGGGCCTTGGGGTGGGTCTGCTCCAAGGGCCCTGCCTTTAGATGAGGACGCGACGGTTCGATTCGCGTTCTGAATCTAAAGGTGACACCTTGTGTGTCGCTTTCTTGTTGCAACAGGGTCCATGTCGCGTTCTTCCCTCGGGTCGCAGTTGGGTTCTCGTCGCCTTCTTGGCTTTGGTGTTGTTAGCTGCGTGTTTGCTGACATACTTGGGGTTCGGCCTTCTGATGCTGAACGCGATAGGTCGATACGTCGCATTCAGATCAGAAGGCGGCACCCTGGTCATCGCGACCTTGTGGCGACAGGTTAGTCATCGCCTTCTTGGTTCAGAAGGCAACACCTCTGTGACCGCATTCTGGTTACTGGGTTTCTAGTTGTGGTTTGTGCCTTGGTTGCCGACGGCCCTCCTTGGGTTTCCAGGAGGTGTGCCGTATGTGCCTGTGCCTACTGGTTTTGTCTTAGTACAAGTCAGCTGTGTCGTTTGCTTGTGGTGGTTGCCCCGTCTGTTCTCTTTCGCTCGATGCTTGGCACTTGAGGGCTTGTCCCATTCAGAGGTTGTGTCCATTTTCATGGGACCCCCATCCTCGGGAGCCTGTTGAGGGAGTTCTCCAGGCTACGAGCGTGCTCGAGTTGGCAGCCGTGTTGGTGGAGTCCAGAGCTGAGGGGAAAACGGTGGTGGGCAGCAGCGTAGAGTCGCTTGTGGAGCTCCCTTAGCTGAGTCTGTGTCGCTGAGGTGGTTGAGGCATTATTTTGGTGCAGATCAGCTAGTCCGTTCTCACTGCCTCTCTCGGCGTTGGTTCCGGAGCCACATCGTGGTGTCAGGCGTGGGGCCGCAGCTCGGCTAGGTTGTAGTGTGTGTGTGTTATGTGTTATCTGTGGTGGCTCACTAGCGTCACTCTACCGGGGAGGTTGTAGGCAGGAGTAGGTGGCTAGCGAGCGAGGGTGTGGACTGTGTGTCCCTCTCTTAGCTTCCGGTGGCGGTGGCTTGGTTGACTTGTTGTGACGGCGGTTCACGTTTTGTTTCCAGTGAGTCTCGTTGCCCAAGCCTGCACGGCGGTTGTAGCCTAGCCGTGTCTAGCTTCTGTGGGCTTTGTTGGTCTAGCATGGTTGGCCTGTGCTTGTGGCGGTGTTCCGCGTAGCGTGTTCTCTCGGGGTGTCTTGGGTAGGCACCCGACTGCTTTTCTGGTAGCTTGTCCCTTGTGTCGTCTGTGTTGGCACCGGCGAGTGTGTAGTTCCCTGACCTCGTGGCGTGTCTGAGGTCTAGGGTGGTTCTGCTTGTGGGCCCTCGACCTTGTGGAGGTCTGAGGTGGCCGTGTTTGGGGTGAGACGTTCCTTCTCACGTGGTTGCTCAGTGTCTCTCGTGGTGACACCTAGTTATTCCTTCCCGACCTCGTGGAAGTTTAGGATGTTGGTGCTTGTGTCTTGAGACTCTGGTTTCACATGGTTGCTCCGGTGTTCTGTGAGCTTCTTGTCTCTACGGGTGCGTGCCGAGGATGGCTTGCACATTGTGTTTGACTCCGCTGGTTTTGCGGGAGTCGTGTCTGGCCTGACCTGGTTGTGGGTCGTGGTGTTACTCTTTTCCGCTGCTTTGTAGTACTCTACAGTAGGTGTTTCTCGCTTTACTACTTTCTAGAGTAGTTTGCGTCCGCTTTCGTTGTAGTTCCTGCTGCTCTGGCTTGTAAGGAACTGGTTATCCCTACTGAGCCTTGTTCGCGAGTCTCACCCCCCCTACTTTCTTCAGGTAGGGACTCACTATCGCAGGAGTTCATCACCGGACAGTTGTGGTGGCAGTTGTTGCCCTGCGTTGCCAGTAGTGTGAGTTGTGAGAGTGAGCGCTTGTTTGGAGTGAGTTGAGAGTGTTGCCTTTTTGCAAGTCCTCGGGTATGCCCCTTAAGGACTGCACCCTTCTTTCTGTACCTGTACTTTTATTTATGACATGTTGTACATAATTTCTTTATTAATGTACGAACTTTCTGGTTATAGTTATTTGAATTCATTGCTTATCTCACTGGACTAATTCTAACCCTTCTAGGTCTACGGATCCGTGGGTGGCGGCACGACCTTCGGGGTCCCTGGCGGGGGGTCCAGGGAGGTCGGGTCGTTACATTCTCAAATAAAGTATAGGAGAGGAAGACAATGGAGTTCGCCAATCTGAAGCAAAGGGGCCTCTCTATAGCGGAATATGAGGCCCAATTCTCTATGTTGGCCCGCTATGCCCCTCACTTGGTCCGAACCTTGGATCGCTACTCTGCAACATACTCCTCACTACTGGAAACTATGTGTTCTTCCTCACTACTTTTTTTTCATACTTATTCTAAAAAAAAAAAAATGTAGTATGTCTTCCAACGAATTACCTTACAACCGTGAGTGAGTAATATTTCCTCAGCAACTCTTCCTCTACTCTCCTCTATAATTTTCCTTGTGCTTCCTCTGCTCCTCAAATGTGTTAAATAATTAACTTCAGTAAAGTATGCTTAGCAATTGTGTTAAAATAATAATAAAATAATATATTAACTGAATAGATTACGATGGCTTACCTTAGGAGCAGTGAGATCCTGTGTTGTCTTCCTATGTTCTTCCTGTGCTATGAAATTTGGTATTCCCTGTGCTCATCTTTCTGTGCTGTGCAAATTGGTATTCCTCTATAGTATTCTTTGTGCTCTTTTTCCTGTGGTATGCAATTTGGTAGTGGTCTTATTGGGGAAATGTAGATTGCTGACGATTACATTTTAATTAACATTATTTAACAATGTATTTTATTTTAACTTTCCTTCGTTTAACTCTGCAATTCAAAATGTAGGTTTCGTTTCAAATTCAATGTATTGAAAACACTGCGTCATATTTGCCAGTATGTTTCCCTAATACATTTATGTTCTGCCGTTTCAAATTGTATGCATATGTTCTCCCATTTCAAAGTGTATGCATTCAAATCAATAAATGACCATGCAAATTAAAGGAATCAGAGAGAACATAAACAACGAACGAAAGAATGAAACGGATAGGAATCTACGTTTCTCTTCTGCCATTAGAATTGTATGGATTAGTTCTGGCGTTTTAGATTGTATGCATTTAAATCATTAAATTACCATGCAAATTCAAGGGAAAGAATGAACTGGACGGAAATAAATATGTCTCTCTTCGTACAGGGCGGACAAAGGCTAAAAGGGGGATTAATTGATTACATTAAACCTGGAAATTTAATTGATTAAAATTAAAGAAAATAGTAATACCATCATAATGATTAAAAGTGTTTAAATAAAATCTTGGTTAGACTTCAAATAAGTGGAATCAACTATTTAATTTGGTTTGGGCCAAACAACTCTTATTGACCAAAGAATAAAACCCAATGGCATTAAATCCCCAAATTCGTAAGTTTAATTAGGCTTGAATTGAAAAGACTAATTAGGGTTAAATATATGGTTAATGGACCACTAAAACTAACCTAAATTCGTATACAACCACAATGGGAAGTTTCTTAATAGCTATTCCACCTAGATTGGAAGGGGAATCATCAATTCTTGGAAAGAGCTAAGCTAAAACCGTAACCCCACCTTCCTGGTTACATTAGGACTTGAATTAACCCTAAAGCTATAAATAATCATCATAACTCTCTTCACGATGGGTTACCATCAAGTTGGGGTCGTGAGGGGTCGAGCTAGGGCACCAGAAGAGGAGAGGATCGACCACAAATTGAGCTTCTTCTCCAACCCTCGTGCTGCTGTGACCTGGAGAAAGACCTATCATAGAACCATCCAAAGGTAGGTGTTCTCGAGCTTAAAGTAAACGTAGCACATACCACATGAAAGGGCATCGAGTCTAGTTTCATATGCATCTATTTTGCCTAATTTTTATCAAGCATGCGAGTTGTATTAAGTGTTTTCCAAGAGTCGCACATGTTTAGGACTTTTTGTGTTCATATCGTGATTCACGCAAAAGGAGGTCAAATTGGGTTATTCCAAAGCCATAGTTCTCTGCTACTCATCGTACTTTACACTTTTCATGTTCAGAGTTTTGTCTAAGGACCTCTAGAATCCAAGTTATAGGTCACTTATAAGGATTTACACTATTTTTGCTATTTTCGGGCAAGATCCATGAACGCGACCACTCTAGACGTCACTTTTTTTATCACCTGAATGCGACGTACTAAATCATCACATTTACCCGAAAAGAGACCGCACACCCTGTCATGTTTAAGGTTCTGTTTGGCAGCCCACGTGCATGAAACTATGTGCTGCATGGGTTTTTAGTGTATGTCTGAATCGCGATCGTATAGTACATCGCGATTTGGTCTATTTTCCCACCCTCGATTTACATGCATGGCTTTTGTATTTCAAAGTCACATGAACGTGTCGTGACGACACATTGCGATTCAGAGTCTCCAATCGATACCCTGTACTGATTGCCCTTGAACACGTCCCTTAAGGTCGTCGTGTTTTTATACTGATTTCCATGGACGCGTCAACCTATCCCATCGCATTTCTGCCCCGTGTCCGATTTTTCGTATCAATTGTTCCTAAATGCGACCGTTATACCCGTCGCGATTTAGAAGACCGACTACACACCTATTTTAACTGTGTAAGCCCTTGTAATAGGCGACGACTGAACCCATCGTGATTCGGTGGTCAACTCGAGACTATTTTCTTTAGTTGGACAGTTAACCAGGTGCATGTCTTAGTTTGATATCATGTTATTTAGTTGTTCAATGACCTAAAAGTCATCAACCAACATGAAAGCTATAAGAACATGAATCTCTATTCTAATTGTTCTTAATGATTACTTGACTCCATCTACCATATATATGCTATATGTTATGTTCATACTCTAACTTGATAACAATTGAAAGTGTTACATAATAAAAGTATAGAAATCATGTGATAGTCTTAATTACTTATACCATGCCATGCCTTCTTGTTAATGGCTTTCGGTTATGTTTTAAACCGATGGTTTGTCACATTGAGACACATTCTACACTACACGATTGCACACTAGGTAGCCTTTTCTTAGGGGATTGGAAACTCTCTGACAGTCATTCCGTATAGGCAGACTAGGGACCTTTCCACTAAGACCTCCGTAAATCTCCATACTCCATGGATTCTCTCATGGAGACCGAGTTGGTTGTACCATTGAACTTCCCAAGAGATAGAAAACACTTCTGTTCTTATCTACTTCTCGTGAGAGTGATTTTGATACATGAAAACCAAGTCACTAAGTGTAATGATTGAACTAATGAATTAAGCTGTTATGCTGCCGAAATTTATTCTGGATCATGCTCACTTGCCTTGTTCCTTATAATCACTGATATGATCTTTACTACATGACTGTCTATTCTCGAAAATTGTATTGGCCATAACTGAAATGAAATTTCCAAAAATTATTGGAACCTTGGTTCATGACTGATGCCTGCGCATATAAGGGCCCAGTCTGGCCCTGGGAGGAGCACCCGAAATATTTATAATCGTAAGAGTATATGATCCATTGAGGTGTCTGACAATCACCTAATTGAATGCAATATTGATCTAGGTAATTTCCACATTGTTATTGAATGATTGATTGAACTGTTAATGTGGAATGGCCAAATCTATTACACATGTCATCGTTATTGAATCCAATGTCATTGTTCACTGGAATTCTATGGAATTCAACTTGCGCTATTCACTATACATGTTATAGATTATTGACTCTCTTCTATTAGACAAATGATCGTACTGTCATCCATTCCAATGGTAATCGTTCCATTGATACATTTGTTCATCAATTGATATATTTGTTCATTAATTGGAACATTTGTTCTTCAATTGATACATTTGTTCTCCAATTGGAACATTAGATCTTCAATTGAAACATTTGTTCTTTAATTGATATATTTGTTCTCTAATTGGAACATTTGTTCTTCAATTGATACATTTGTTCTCCAATTGGAATATTTGTTTTTCAACGGATACATTTGATCATCAATTGGAACATTTAATCTTCAATCGATACATTTGTTCATCAATTGGAACATTTACTCTTCAATCGATATATTTGTTCTCCAATTGGAATATTTGTTCTTTAATTGATACATTTGTTCTCCACGTGGAACATTTGCTCTTCAATTGATACATTTGTTCTCCAATTGGAATATATGTTCTGCAATTGATACATTTGTTCATCAATTGTAACATTTGTTCTGCAATTGATACATTTATTCTCCAATTGGAATATTTGTTATTCAATTGATACATTTGATCATCAATTGGAACATTTACACTTCAATTGATACATTTGTTCATCAATTGGAACATTTACTCATCAATTGACACATTTGTTCTCCAATTAAAATATTTGCTCTTCAATTATAACATTTGTTCTTCAATTGTTACATTTGTTCTCTAATTGGAACATTTATTCTTCATTTGATACATTTGTTCATCAATTGGAATATTTGTTCTCCAATTGGAATATTTGTTCATCAATTGATGCATTTGCTCTTCAATTGATACATTTGTTCTCCAATTGGAACATTTGCTCTTCAATTGATACATTTGTATATCAATTGAAACATTTTCTGTTCAATTGAGACATTTGTATATTAATTGGAACATTTGTTCATCAATTGATACATTCGTTCATCAATAGGAACATTTGTTCTTCAATTGATATTACTGTTCTCCAATTGGAACTTTTGCTCTTCAATTGGAACATTTGTTCATCAATTGCAATATTTGTTCATCAATTGATACATTTTTTTTCATCAATTGGAACATTTATTCTTCAATTGATATGTTTGTTTTCTAATTGGAATATTTGCTCATAATTGATACATTTGTTCATCAAATGGAATGTTTGTTCTCTAATTGATACATTTGTTGTCCAATCTATATATTTGTTCATCAATTGAAACAAACAGAAAATCGATTGGGGAAGACAAATAATTGATTGATGACTAAAGGTA
>JACBKR010005972.1:0-15378 GCA_014218235.1 Colocasia esculenta | reverse complement strand
GTCTACAGAATTTGCAAATGGCCGGAGCAGTGGCGCCTCTTCCAAATTCAACTGCATGATGAGGATGACGAAAGCGATTGATTTATAACGCGGCAGTCAAATATTAAAGAGCTGGTTTTTGGAGTTATAGTATCAACGTCTCAGCAGCTGCCTCTCATTCGCTCAGAGACAGGTGCAGCTAGTTGGAAGCAGACCCTGCACAGCTCGAATTACATATAAAATGGTGTTGGTGGGCTGAAAGTGTCAATGATCATAAGCTGTCAAACCAAGATCAACCGCACCAAAGTCCTCTCTCTCTCTCTCTCTCTCTCTCTCTCTCTCTCTACATGTTGCACTATACAATGGTGGATCTAAGAAGTCCTTAGTGAGTTCTTGTGATGTCTCTAGATCTTTCACCATTTTTAATTTTCACTTCAACTCAAATATAAAATAAATAAAGTTATTATGGTGATTCGTTGGATTTGAGAGTTGGGACATGTGGACACCAAAAAATGCTAATGGGCCTCCCTACTGCCGGCCCATTATCCTTCACCGCCGGCTGCTCCTCACCCGAGTCCTTGGCGGGCCGAGCAAAAGAAAAAGGATCAAAAGCCCACTAAAAGGGGCCCTAAAAGCCCATGAAGAATTGGCCTTATCCCATCCCACAAAGGAGAGGTGAAGATAAGCTATTGCAACTCCTCCCAACCGTCCCATTTTTGGCAAAAAGGTGGTCTGCCACCCTACTGGGCCAGGAGCCTTGTTGGGGCGGTTTGCAGGTTTCTCTTCTAGAAGGCTTTGGAAAAGGGAGGGCCAAAAAAGGGGGTGACGAGAAGAGGAAGAGAAGGCTGGTTGGTGGGGGTTCTCTCCAAGAAACAGCCAGCGGAGGAGAGAAAAAAGGCGAGGCCTGCGGTTTTCTCCTCTCATCCAAGGCAGCCAAGAAGCCTTCCACCCGTGAGAACCTGCGAGAGGGAAGAACCAGAAAATAGAAGAAAAGGTGAGAAGGGGAAGAGAAAGAGAGAGGGAGAGAGGGCCATCCTTCTTGCCCATTGTTTTTTTCTTTTCATGCACCTTTGTCTTGTCCCATCAAAGGGAGAGGTAGGGAAAGAGGTTGTCACGGTGGTGGCCTCCCTCCCCTTCTTTTGCTTCCTTTGAAGCTTTGTATTTTGTTCCTTTCTAAGCAAGAGAACCCAATTTTATATGCTTATTCCCCCTTTCTTGGTGTGATAGATCATCCATTTTGCATTTATTGCATGTCCTCCCCCATCTCATCTTGGCTTAATTGTTTTCTTCTTTACAAAGGGGGTTACGGGATGGGATGGCCTCTCTATAGAGGTACATCTCTCTCCCCTCTAACACCTCATATGAGGTCAAAAAAAAGACTCACATACCTCAATAAATGAGGTCATGGGAGTGTGGAATCTCATACCCCATTTAATGCATGCATAGCATGCTAAATTGCCCCCCCTCCAACAAGCCATTTCCTGCTGTTTCGGGTCTGCAAAAGACCAGTTTCTTACTGTTCTAACCGCCCCTCAAAGGTCCCCATTGTGGTCAATGTACACCCATGGCAATGGTCAGGGAGATTGAGCCAATAATGCTCATATCCCCTTGCTTAAATGCCATTTCCAAAAGCCCCATTCAAAGAGATCATCAAACCTGGTTCGCCCCCCCCCCCCCCCCCCCCTCAATAGACCACCCTCATTGCGGTTTTCAGCCCCTTTTGATGTGCATTCGAACCAGTATCAAATAGTCTTCCAAGAGCCCCATTTCGCTAATCAAGGGGATTGGGCAATAATGTCTAGATCTCTTGTTTAGCCCACTAAGCGATGGGTTACAATGCCATCTCAAACTCCAAGATCATCCCTGCCATGAGCAAGGGTGTTCTAGGAGAGAGGCGGTTTCCATCTCTTGTCCAGGTGGTCGGCTGCGCCGATTCGGCCTAGCACTGGTTCTGGCAGTCTGTAAGACCAGAGCAGAGCTGCGCCGATTCGACGCCCTGGCCATCATGTTGGCTGAAGTTATATGAGCGAAATCATTGCTCCATGTGACACCATCTAATCAACAGTTAAATGACACAATGTAAGACCCATCCACACCCTCGGGTTGGACAACTCAATGTCTATGTCCGGACGGGTGGGTTTATACGTTATTCGCCCGTCCTGTGGGTTGCTTGGTCATGATGTTGCTCGAATCCCCGTAGGTGTGCCTAAGGGATCGGGGTCATGTGCCACTGGAGTTATGTCGTTCTACGATGTACACTCTCTCTCTTTTGGTGCCATCTCCACTTGTAGTGGATGAGCATCGCGCTTTCCTCTTATCACCACGATGAGGGGAAATGCTGCCGAATTTTCCTTGCGAGGGTTGAGTCGGCGCAAAAATCCCTAAAGAGGTCATTAGCTTCCAATGAGTTGGCAACGTTGTGAACGAGCACCGATTCAATGATGTCTATCACTTCAGTGGGGTTGCGCCGATTCGTTTTTCATTGTCTGCCGCGCCGAATCAAGGTTGTCCCTGAGCTGCGCCGTATCGAATGTGCCCCGGTTGCCAAGCGACTACTAAGCGGTCCAGCTGCGCCAAATCGCAAACAGAACTTTATTTTTTAAATGTTTCAAAAAGAACCAAGTGATAAATTGAAAGCTCTTCCATGATAAAAGAAACAAGAGATTAATTTAATCACCCTATGTTTTAAATGCCTAAAAAAAAGAGAGTAAAAGATCAAATTGAACCTTTTTCAGGAGATCAAAATACATAAGATCATCCCACGTTTTACAAAAGAGCAAAAGACGAAAGTGACCCTTTTTTTAAGAACAAAAGATCACCTATTGTTTTGCAACAGGATAAAAGACTCAAGTTGAAACTGTTTTCAACAAAAGACTAAATTGAATTTTCTCTAAATGAACAAAAGATCATCTCATGTTTTACAAAAGAGGCTCAAATTGAAACTATTTTCGACAAAAGGCCAAATTGAAATGCTTTTAACAAATGATCCAATAGACCATTCCTTGATCTGTCTTTCTCAAATGGACCCAATGGACCAAATTGTATTTTTCTGTAATAAAAGAAGTAAATGAGTCAATAGGCGAAGAGACCCGGTAGTTAGCTGAGTGAAAGATCAAGTGAGTCCGAATAGGCGTCGTTCGCTTAATAGTATCTTGGCTCCAATTTAAATTGCGCTTCGCACCTCTATCGGATGTCTCCGCTTCGAGTCATGAGGCTTTCTAAATCTGGCGATTAATCAAGGGTTTCCCTCTCAGAGGGATGTAATTAACGTCGTTGCGTGTAGACAACAGCGGGATTTTGGTCCAGGACCCGACACCTCACTTTCGTTTGACGAAGTCAAACGATGCGCACAATAGATCCAAAGCCCTCCAGCTCTCGGAGGCAAACCCTTTGTTGTCACCTCAGTGACTGGCACGCCCGCGCTCTGCGTATTGTCGATTCATCTCCCGTCACTATCGCTCGTGTAGCATCCGACGAGATTTGGATTTGCAATATGCATCCAAACATGAGAATATGAGACAACATGATAAAATAGATTTTAAATTGTTAAAATTTTCCATTTCCACAGGACATAAGTTAAACCCATATTTTGCATTTTGCAATAGGTCAATGATTTATCATCTGGGTGATTTTACTAGATAAATTTTTGTGCCCGCTACTGATATTATAGATTAACTTATCGTGATCAGAAAAGAGGGAGAGAGAAGGTTGCAAAAGGGAAGCACACTTTTTCTAGAGTTTCTTTTATCTCGATTTTCATTCAATGATATGAGAGGTCTTGGGGTGTACACCTCGCTCACTCCAATGAAAAATATTTATTGTAAGACTAGCTTTTGTAATCAAGCTAATGTAGATTGTAAGTTACTAATTTTTAGTTGAGAGGGCTTGATATGACTATTTTCTATATTTTCTTAACCAATAAGTCATTTCTCTTACAATTCGCATCAGTTTTAATCTTACAATAAATATTTCTCACTTCAAAACTTGCCAAATATTTATTTCCGAATAAAGATTGTCGTGCCTTATGAAAGCTGGTGTGAACTTGCACACTCATAAATGTGGGAATTGGCAGATTTCCATTTTTGTGGGCTCTACCATTGTCACAGGTTTCGTCTGTTCACAAAAAAGAGCACCGCTTGGTGCAAACTTGGTTTGCACCAAGCGGTGAGTTTGCACCAAGCGGTGCAAACTACACCCCAATGGGGGTGTAGTGACATCACCCCACCCAATGGGTGGGGTTGCTTGTTGCAAACCGCCTTGTAGGCGGTTTGCAACAAGCATTTTCCACAAAAAATGTACACCTGGCAAGAATTCTGAGGTTGTCTACAGACCTTAATGTCTGGGTTGGCAGACAAGGTGGCCCAATTGCCTCACACCCAGAGCTCTGATCCTGTCACAGATGCTTCGGCCCTTCTCAGCCCACTAATTAACATTACACTTTTGTTGTATGTGTTTGAAGATTTCTGCAGAATCTTGTGACTGGGAAGTAAATTCCCCAAGGACTCTGCCACCTTTGGAGGGCATTCATACATAGCTCCTTATAGATTCTTAGATTAAACTCCTCCCTCTTGCGTAACCAAAAATGATGATACTTAAATCTCTTGTGAAAGGGAGGTGATGATGTTGCTGTAAGGTCACAGAGATCACAGATTGAGATGACTTGCTTAACCACTAGTTTAAATCTCTGCAAATATCTCCTAGCACAACACAACAGAGCTCCCACGTTTTCTGAGTTTGCTAACGTGAAGTGGAACAAGAGCATGAATTGTCAGCAAATATTCTATTTTGCCAGCCTTTTGTGTTTTTTTTTTATGTAGCTTGCTATATATCCTTCTATGTGATTGGTTTAGAAATGAGATAATCTCAACTAAAGAAAACATATAAAACTTGCACATACTATCTTATCTTCATGTCTTATCATTTCTATGTCGATCAATCGCATGAAAGAGTAGCAAGTCATGCTATATTTTTTTTTTGGTAGTTGGGTGGAGCCTAACGGCTCAAAAAAGAAAAGAAAAACTAATTAACCAAACTTAAACAACAATACTTAAAGAAAACTTCCTACTCCAGAATGTAAACAAAACTAATCAGCTTAAAACCTCTCTAGGGAGGTTTCCAAGGACCTAATATTTCCTTCGAGGCATCCTCCCTGCAGATGATATCAAGATCTTCAGGAATCGCATAGGTCCAATTGATGTTGAATTTGCGATCCTAGCTTGTTTTGCAAGCCAATCCGCCGCATTATTTGCAAGTCTGCTAACCAGATTAATTCTGTGAAGCGGCCATCTGATGAGCATGGTGTTTATCTCTTTCGCTATTTCTCTAATTTCCAACGGGGCCTTGATCTGGATCTTTTATAGCTGTTATAACCTCTGCATTGTCCCCCTCAACTATGAAGCCTTCATAGTTTTGGTCCCTGTATCTATCTGCACTTGTTATGCAAAATCTAGCTGCTAGGATTTCAGCTTTGGTGACTGAGCTGTGGGCAAGGTAAGCAGCTCCTGCAGCAAGAGGGAGGCCCTCATCGTTTCTAAGAATAAATCCTGCTCCTGAGTGCACACAGTTTTTTCCTTCCTTTCTAGCCCCATCAAAGTTTCCTTTGATCCATCCCTTTTCTGGCTTTTTCCACCAATTCTTGTTGCAAGATTGTATAGGTATCTGATCCTGACAGCTCCACCTCACGTTTTTGTTCTTTCTGTCACCACCTTCAGTGACAGGAGAAATCTTGTTCTTGGTGCCACTATTTGCAATGACATAGCTTTTGATTTCTTCTAAAATGGTGTTGAACTTTATTTGAAAAGGTCGGCCCTCTGCCTCAAAGACATGTTTGTTTCTTCTCCTCCATATTGCTTCTAGAACAAAAGCTATGACAGTTTTCGAATAAGACTGTTTGGATCTGCTGATTCTGCCATTTGAACATCTCTCCCACAAATCTTGCAGCCCTTTTGGTGTATCTTTCCAATTCAAATGCTTAGAGACTTCCACCCATACTTGTGACACCCCTAAACAGTTTATGAATGTATGATCTTGATCTTCCAGTTCCTGCAGACATATTTGACACCTTGGTTCCACTCCTATGTTGCATTTGTTTAAGTATTCCCCTGTAGGAATTCTTCCCCACGCCATTTTCCAGAGCTGGATTTTTATTCTTGGAGTAGTAGGCCAGTTCCAAATTTCAGCCCAGGTTGTATTGGAATCTCCCCACCTCTCCATCTTACCTTTTCTAATATGATCATATGCATTTTTGTAGTAGACCTTCCATGCTTGCCTGGTAACCATATTCTCCTGTCCTCACTACTATCGGCTGCTACTGACAATCTCAGGATTTGTAGCACTATTGACATTGGGAACACCTCTCTCAGCTTATTCAGATTCCACCCTTCTTTATCCAGAAACATATCTAATTTGCTGTCCTCCTTTACTAAGTTTGTGTTGAATTCCAGCGGCCAACCATTTAGACCTTTGCCCCTAAACCAACTATCTTGGTTAATTCTGATTTCCCTACCATTGCCTGGGATCCAACCAAAGTCCTCCTGGTGATTGCTGTATTCCTTATTGATTCTTTTCCATATATCTGACATGGGTTTAGAAATGAATCTCTTGTCCAAATTTCCCATCCTCATATATTTATCTCTAACCAATTCTGTCCAGCAGCTTCTTTGTCCTGAGTTTAATTTGTCCACTAGTTTGAGTATTAGAGCAGTATTCAAATCCAACATGTCAGTAATGCCTAATCCACCACAGTCAAATGGCATCTTTAATTTTTCCCAGCCCACAAGGTACATGCCCTTCGTTTCTTGGTTCCTTTCCAAATAAAGTTTCTACAGATTCTCTCTATACTTTCAAGTTGTCCTTTCCTGAAGTTTGTGACTGCTGCCCAATAGGTGGGGATGGCAGTGAGCACATGTTTCACCACACTACTCTTGCAGCCATGGATAATGTCTTTCCTTTCCAAACTTTGAGTTTATTTTCCATAATCTTGCATACATCTTCCAATGCCTTCTGTGCTGGCTGTACATGATTGATCTGAATTCCCAGGTATCTGCCTATGGAATTTTCATTTTTCAGATTGAGAGATTTTTCTATGCTCTTTGCAGAGGCTTTGTCCACCGCCCCTCCTATTTCGATCTTGGATTTTGCTAGGTTCAAAGCCTGCCCAGTCTGCCTGCAATACTTATCTACTACTTCCTTGAAAGATTCGATCTCTGGAGCATTACCTTTTGCCACTAGTAAGACATCATCTGCATACAAGAGGTGGTGGATTGAAGTACTTGTAGAGTTTTCCTTGTAACCCACCAGTCTCCCTTGGGCATTTGCTTCATGAAGGCCTGCTGATAGAAGTTCTGACATGAGCACAAATAAATAAGGGGACAAAGGATCTCCTTGCCTCAGCCCTCTGGATTGACGAAACCATCTGCTCGGAGAGCCATTGACTAGGACTGCCATAGAAGTAGTGTTCAAGCACACTTGTATCCAATTTCTCCATTTTGGCCCAAATCCCATCCTCTGCATCACATGGTCTAAGCACTTCCATTCAACTCTGTCATAGGCTTGCTCCATATCCAGTTTGATAAGTACCAAATCCCTGGGTCTTTTCCTCCTTTTCACTGCATGCTCCAATTCTTGTGCAATCAAAATGTTGTCAATGATGGATCTGCCCGGAATGAAAGCAGTCTGCTCAATGGAAACCAAGTTGTTGATTACTTTTCTCAACCTGTTAACTAAAATCCTGGCCATGATTTTATAGAAATCATTGCATAGGCTGATGGGCCTGTAGTCTTTTGCTCTTCTTGGACTTTCTACTTTGGGAACCAGAGCAATGAAAGTTGCATTCAGAGATCCAGGCAATCTCCCCGTAGCCAGGAAGCAGTGTATTGCATAAAATACATCATATCTGATATCCTGCCAAGCCTTTTTGTAGAAATTGCCTGACAACCCATCCGGCCCTGGTGCCTTCCCCCCTGGCATTTGACTTATCACCTCCTCCACCTCTTGCATAGTTACCTTCCTCTCTAGAGCTGAAGCTTGATCTAAGGTTAACCTTTTGATTGGGAGAGAAGGATCACTGCACACCTTAATGCGTAGCCAGTATTAATTAATATTTTTCTACGAACACAATAGATACTGTAAAATCCATCGTTCTTAAAATTGTCACAGGTACAGACGAGATGAGAAAAGGCTTGCACCGTGCCTCATTATTCATTCAACAATCGAAATATCCCAAACACAATGCAATCACCTGGGAGTAAAAACAATAGATCCAACTAGCATCACAGATTCACAGGTGATTTATGCTCAACGTTATAAAGAACAGTTTGATATGGTGTTAATTTTGCTGACAGACCTACCACTTCTCAAAAGAAAAGTACACAAGAACCAAAGAAAACATGCATCAGTCTGGAAAGAGGAAATAACAATAGTGTGGAGGAGCGAACGCCTCGGGGCCAATATCATGTATTAATCAATCGAACCAAATGGACAACAGCAATTCCAAGTTGTCTGCTGTCTTTCAATAATATGGAGTCAGCCATCCATTATTAACAACATGACAGTCTTCTTGTGAGTTGTTCAGCTAGCTGTTCTCATAAGCCACATAGGATGATCATTGCATCCCTCAGTGAAAAAGAGCACAAATTCATTTCTGCATTAGCAATAGCCGTGGAAATTGACTGGAAGTGATCAACAGAAACCAAGTTCCAAGAACATTGGCTCTTTCTGTACATTTGTTGCCTGTTTATTCCCCGCAGGTTTAGCATTATTATCACATCACCGTCAATGTTGTAACTTGAGAAGGAATGAGAAGTCAGGCAGAATACGAATGCAATAGAAGCTCTAAATCTCTGATCTCCCACTCACTGGTCATGCTTTGGGAAGGCCACTGTGTAAACTTGAGATAGTCATATCCTCCAAAATAGATTCTGTCAGCTGGAATTTGTGAAGAATGATGGTCCAGATGTTAACCAATTATAATTCAGTTCTCCTGGCCGTGCAGTCATTTGCCTGAACAATTAGGAAATTCTTACTCAGTGAAGTGACATTGTGTCAAGATGCGAGGTTAAAACTAAGACAATTGTTCTTATAGAGAAAGCTGAAAAAATGGTAGCTAACCTCTGAATATTCCCTATGTTGACAACAACATTTTGCTTTTTTCAAGCTAGGCATTCCACTGTAAAATATATAATATCAATTTCATATCCCAAATGATATTTCTAATATATCTCATAACTTCATGCCATAGCTTTGCCATGATGTCAACTGATGATTTTTGTTTTGCATCCTTAACACTGTGATGTCCATAAAATAAGGATACTCAAGCAATGTCCCAATCCATCAAGTCGCATGTGAATATTCTTACATTAATAGAAACACCTTTTCTTGGATACACCATAAAAAATTTCTAATCCTAAATGTCATTTCGCAATATCTAATTTGACAAATTTTGGCATGGTGTAAGAGGGTGATTTTGTTTTAATCTGTTGTGATGATGATAAACTGAGACATACTCAAGCAAAGCCAATATGATAGACAGAAGTTTTGTTTTTGCAGACACTCAGATGGTAGACAGGAAAGTTAATATTTCCCTATGTCGCTATAATTATTAGAGCTTCCAACTAGATCATTTTACACTCCTCAGAATGGATTTAACCAGATCACGATAAGAATTTGTGGGTCTATGAAAGTGATTACAATAGACTATGTGTTGAATCAAATCAATCAATGAATTAAAACTTATTTAGAAAGCTTTCTCATTATCAACTTTTGTTACGGCCAGCAGGATGAAATGGCGAGAGTGACTAATTAGGCTGGCAATGGAATATTTTTCTATTAACACCACTTGAAAATTTTAACATGAACATCAAAGACTCAAGGTAACACCATGGAACTAATTCAAATGGGAGAAAAAAGTAATCGGAAGATATGTACCACTCCTGATCAACCAGCATTTCTTCAGTTAGACCAAATTCCCGGAGTTCCTCATGACTATGATGCATAAGTAAGCTGTACCTGTTAGGGAAAAGAACAATCAATTACCTATTATGATGACTTGGGACAATGACATGACATGACCACCGATCAAGGAGAACCATGAAAAAGCAACATGGAAGTTCTATAGTACAAGTAGAACCATACTGTCTCAGTAGGCTTACCTGTCCTCCTTTAATTTTGGTGGAGTGGTGATGTAACTTTGCAGTGGTTGTAGGTTCCTTTTACCCTTTATTTCATTGGGACTCTACTTCGGTCTCTTCCTTTTCATTTTGTACTTTTGTTGTGTTACTTTATTTCAATGACTTGTGACTTTCATTGCCTTCGAAAAAACTACTACAATACCATGATCAACAGATAGAAACCTTAAATGTGTAAGCAAAATTACAAAACAAAAGAATATAGACACATTAGTATGCAGCACCAATGTTCTTAGTTTTATTCCAGACAAGAAGATGACAATGTATACAATTACATCCCCTTACTAATTGTGCATCAAAAGATCCACAGGATGCCATCTCGGGAAAGGGGATCATATCAAGAAAATATACATGAATATCTGTCACATGGACAAGTAAAGGCACATGCATTGTAGTGATCTTATTTCCTGTTTTTCACAATGAGCAAAAGCTGAATGACATGTGACTGCTTGCCTATATACATCCACAAATTACTTTTCCTGTAAATGAAACTATTTACCACTGCTATAGATTTGTACAAAACCAAGCAATTTGCTGCCATAGTACCATTCAAAGGAGTACGAATAACTGAAAATGAAACTTGAGGTACTAATGAAAAACTAACCAGTGACATAATAACCATTTAACCGGAAAATGCATTAATTCCACCAAGAAAGTATGAAACTTCATGTCATCAACCAAGAAAAGTACTAGGGGGCTTTTTTGGTTTCTTCTCTTCTTTGGGGGTGTGTGGTTGGGTGGACCTTGTTCTAGATGACTTAACCAACAACAGGCTGGCTATTTGCCTGCTGTCTTGATCACTCCTGCCACAATCACCCAAACCACCTATGCCATGCCACTAGCTAAAGGATGCTTCCAATTCATATGCAGAATGAAGAAAAGGTACGAGCTTAAGAACATGAATGAAATGGCATGGAAATTAAGTAAATGTAAATTGGCATGAAGTATAAGACAGTTGTATCAAAACATAACCAAGTACCTTCCGCCAAATCCTGTCTGCATAACCAGCGTTCCTCCATTCCCAAAATTGTTGAGACCTTCAAATTGTTCTACCGTCCACTTATACCACCTCATTAGAAACACACGCAAGGTCAGTCCATGTGACACTATCACCAAGTTCATGTTTGGCGTACGTTCACCAGGTGGCTGGAACCGTCCAATGTCAATATCTGCTCTGAGGGTCTCTCTAAAGCCTGTTTGCAAGCGTAGTGCATATATAACACACTAAGAAGTCAGACAAAGGTTAGCAGATGCAACAATGATCATCTATTCTAATGACAGTGGGGATGTATATTCAACAGAAAAGGCTTAAAATTTTCTTATATGATTCAAAAATACCTGTTATTCGGTCATAAACATCGGCAGCAGATTCCCCATTGGGAAACCGGTAAAAGAATCGACCATACCGAAGACGAATAGCTTTCTCAATGCGCATTCTCTCCCTGTCCTGAAAATTCCCTGCTTAAAAAGGGAAAAAAGAGAAGGCATCCGATCATTGAATGTTCCTCCCTATTCTGAAATGACCCTATGATCTCTAAAGTGCAAAATAATTTTACATACGTGTTTCTTAGACATGGCTACTATACATGAGAAAAGATTAGATAAATGGATTAACAAGTTCTCACGTGAAACTCCTAAATGCTTGCAAGGTAGACTGGAACAAGAATAGGAACGAAACTAGGCAGCCAGGCCTCCAAAATGACCATTAATGAGAGCAGAATCAACAGAATTCTGGATTACAGATTCCTAGCAACCAAAATTTGCAAAACAATATCATGATGCTGCACATAGTTCTACATTTTCTGTCACAGTACAAGATGGCTAATAAATCAGCAACCTAGAAATGGGACACAATGAAATGCGAGACACGCATGAATGTATAACATCAAAAAGATACATCCTAGAATTATGGAATAAAAAAGATTTTCTTCTCGAGACAAACAAAGTTAGGAATAGTAAAAGCTAGTTCAACGATTGGTACTTTTCAGTGGATTGGCAGCTCACACATTCCCAGGAGAACTCGGGAGAGATTTTTCAAAGTGGAACTGACGGCAGTGCTCGCATAAGTAAATAAGAAGGCAATGGAGTCGATCGGGAAGGGAAGAATGGGACAATACCGAAATCCTGCTCACGCAAGCGAGGCTCCTCTCTAACGCCGGCGATCCTATCGTGCTTGAAGGCCCGACCGATGCCTCGGAGCGTCTCGAGCGTGCGCTTGTAGGGAGATACGTAGAAGTAGACCTTCCAGTCGTCCGCGCCGTCGCGGAGGATCATCTCGCGGATCCGGCGGCCGCAGGCCTCGGCCTCCTGCCAACCCTTGGTGGTGAGGCTGATGCGCGGGTCAGGCACGCGGGTGTAGACGCTCTCGTCGACGTTGCCCTCGCTCTGGCCGTGGCGGACGAGGACGATGCGGCGGGGGCGCGGGATGGGGACGCCCACGATGGGGGACTTCTCCGGGAAGAGGCTGAGCAGCCCGGAGGAGTCGCTGGCAGGGCGCTTGGGGTGGGGCATCCCGAGGGTGTCCTCGCAGCAGCGGGTGCGGAAGGCGCGGGGGCCCATGGCTGGAAGACGTGGCGCGCCCGCGGCCAACGCCACGGCCATGGCGGGCTGGTGCTCGGTGCCCGCCGGGGCAGTGGGCGTGTTGTGCAGAAGTGAGGGGAGAGTGATCTGGGGGCGGCGGCGAGGGCGGGAAAGGTGGCGTCTTTGTGGTAGCGGCATGGTTTGGAAGTTTGCAAGAAGGGAGTGGGCGAGAGGGGGAGAACCACCGCTCGTGGTTGCCCCGAAGTGGTGGGGGGAGCAGCCGCCGGCGGGGACCACCAGGCGGTGGTGGGATTTCGCGGTGCTGCGCATTCTCGTAGCTTATCCTATCTTGTATAAAAGAAAAATTAACTACAGACATCTGTCATCCATAGTATCTTAATTAAAGGTTGGATTAGGGATAGGGTTAGGGTTGCCAACGGGTCGTTGTGGGAACGAAAATGATATTTTGTACATCTATTTTTTTACAAGAAAATCAAAATAAAAATAAAAAAAAAAATAATTGAAAACATTTGGTTCGATCAAATGATAGATATATAACATTAGGAGTAGTGGTAAAAAAGATGTCTTTAATAATAATAGACATAATAAATATTACGAGAGAGATAATTAATTAGATTTTATTTACAAATTAAGGAAAAGTTAAAAAATTTAGTCTAATTTTTTTAATATTAAGAAATAAGATTTTAAGAATATATATTTTGTAAATAAAATAAAAATTATATATTATCATAAACAAAAAATAGAAAATATCAAAAACGAAAAAACGGATACGAAAAAGTCAGAAATTGGCCAGAAAGTCGAAAAGTAGATATTCATTGGCAGCCCTAATTAGGGATGTCAATGAATCGGATACGGTCCAGATAATAAAGTATATGTTTTCATATTCATTAAGAAAAGATTATATATGTTTGATGGTCGTTAAGTTTTGAATAATGATGTATTCGAAAATTATTTTTTTATATATGAAAATTACAGTTAACAAATGGTTAATGGATAATTATTAGTTATAATAACACATAAACTAAAAACTTAATATGTAAATTAACCCAATTTGAATAAATTTTAAATTAAAAAATAATCTATATGATAAATAAATACATTTTAATTTAATTTCTATATCATTATCAGTCATGAGTCAACATAGAATAAAACTAAAAATACAAAAATATACACACATATAGGATATTATTTTAATATATATATTGCAAAAGTTGCCATTATTTAGAGACAATTTTTTTATGTTCAATCTTAGATCTAAATCTAATTAGGGTAATATTAATAACATATATATAATATTATTTGGTAAATTAATAAGGAGTCTCTATCAGATATTTGACTTATTTTTTAGTCCCCAACAGAGCTATAATTCATTATAGTAAGTGTTATCTCATGTTACAGTATATGTTAAGTCATGTTACAACAAGAACCTCTTTGTTACAGTCAAGGACTCCTAATTAATTTGTCCTATATTATTTAATGATAACGTACAGATATGAGTTTGCAATGGAGTGTATCCATTTTTGTATCCATTAAGGAATCGGATATACGTATTCGTATCTGTCATTTATCGGGGGAAAAATAATGTTTGTTTGCTACTCGTCAAGCTAATGAATCAGACGATTATCAGACTATTGGTTACCATTGACATCTCTAATGTCCACATCAAAATACCTACGAAAAAAATCCATATATTTTTAGAGATGTTAATTTCTAGTCCATATTTTATTGGGATCCACACTCACGATTTTGGAGTAATAGTTTTCAATTTCTAACCATGAACAATTGTTGCTTTAAAAATTTTCAACTTTTATTTTAACGTCTTTGAAGTTACACTTTAAATCATATCAACAGTTACTTTAAATCTCATATACTTTAACTCGCTGTCACACATATTTTAACAACTTCTAACTTTTACTTTAATGCCTTAGAATTTAGAGTTTAAGTGATGTTAACAATGACTTTAAGTATCACACGTTTTAACTCATTGTCCCACATATTTTAATGACTTTGAACTCTTATTTTAATACGTTTGAACTCTTACTTTAATATCTTCAAATTTAGACTTTATTTTATGTTAACAGTTACTTTAAGTCTCATACGCTTTAACTCAGCATCACACATACTTTAACAACTCTAAACTCTTACTTTAACGTCTTCAAACTTATATTTTAAATCATGCCAACAGTGGTTTTAAGTATCACACACTTTAACTCACTATCACACTTACTTATAGACCTTGAACTCTTACTTTAACACATTCAAATTATTACTTTAATATCTTTAAACTTAGACTTTAATTTATATCAACATTTACTTAAGTCTCACACACGTTAACTCAGCATCCATATACTTTAACAACTCCAAGTCTTACTTTATCATCTTAGAACTTAGACTTTAATTCAGTTATATTAATAGTGACTTTAAGTCATACATATTTTAATTAATCATCACGCATACTTTAATGACCTCGAACTTTTATTTTACGTTTTTGAACTCTTCCTTTAACACCTTCAACTTAGAGTTTAAGTCATGCCAACATTGGCTTTAAGTCTCACACACTTTAACTCACCATCACATATACTTTAACTATCTTGAACTCTCACTTTAAACAATTCGAACTCTTACTTTAATATCCTCAAACTTAGAGTTGTGCTTTGCAAGTCCTCGAGGTATG
>JACBKR010005971.1:0-15288 GCA_014218235.1 Colocasia esculenta | reverse complement strand
CACAACTTCGATTGGAGGGATCAACGGAGATGCCGTCCTTTGAGATGACATGGCCCAAAAAGGATACTTCTTCAAGCCAGAATTCACACTTGCTAAGCTTTGCGTAAAACTTGTTGTCTCGCAAAACTTGTAGTGCTGACTTCAGGTGTCCTTCATGCTCTTCCTTGGTCTGGGAGTATATGAGGATGTCGTCGATAAAGACAACCACGAAATTGTCGAGGTATGGCCGAATATGTTGTTCATGAGTTGCATTAAGGCTGCAGGAGCATTGGTTAGACCAAAGGCATAACAACGAATTCATAATGTCCATACCTGCCTGAAAGCCGTTTTGAAATATCGTCATCCTGATCCTCATTTGGTGATAGCCAGATCGAAGATCGATCTTGGAGAAATATTGCGCTCCAGAAATTTGGTCGAACAGTTCATCGACCCTAGGCAATGGGTATTATTCTTGATGGTAAGTTGATTGAGTTATCGATAGTCGATGCACAGCCTCATCGATCTATCTTTCTTCTTTACGAATAGCACAGGTGCTCCCCATGGGGAAGTACTTGGTCTGATGAACCCCTTTTCCAGTAGCTCCATCAATTGCACCTTCACTTCCTTCAGCTCGGTAGGTGACATCCGGTACGATTGACGCGATACCGGTGCGGCTCTAGGAATCAGCTCAACGGCGAAGTTGACATCTCCCTCAGGGGGAATCCCTGGCAGGTCTTCGGGGAATACATATGGGTAGTCCTGTACTATATGTATGTCTTCTATCTTGGAACCCTTCTTTTATACTACTACGACTGCTAGGAAAGCAATACAACATTTCCTCATCATGTTGTGGGCTTTTATGGCAGAGAGACTAGAGACATCGTCTCTTATGCCTAATCCAGAGAATGCCAATTTAGGAAGTCACTAAAGGTAACCTTACCTTTCTTACAGTCGCACTTGCCCCATATGCGGACAACCAGTCGCTCCCAAAATTACATCATAGCCTTCCATGGACATACACACAAGGTCGGCTTTTAGGTTATGGTCTCCGATCATTACATCGGCAGAGGGAAATATTTGTTCAATTTCTCCTTTCCCCTAGTGGCGTTGTGACAGAGAACTCACAACCTGGATATAGGTTTAGCATTCACAGTATCAGTAATGTTTTGAGATATAAATGAATGAGTGGCTCCAGTATCAAATAAAACAAATGCTGATAATGAGAAAACTTGAAGGGTACCTTCTACCATGCCACCCTCCATAGTAGGTTCTCATCATGCAGGGCTTGCAGACGGCCCTATTTCTTAGGCGCATTAGGGCGCCTTTCATTCTCTTTCAATAGCGGGCACTCAGGGATACAGTGCTCGCGACTCCGCAGCGCAGACACGTGCCGGCTTTCCTCCAGCATTCATCAGCCGTGTGACCAGGCTTGTCACAGTGTTTGCAGGGCTCTTGGTTGGAGTGTTGGTATGAAAACCTTGGTTTCCTTCTTGGCTAGATCCCTCCGTGATGTTGAAGGGATGCTTCTTGTCGTTGGTAGGCTTAGCAGATGACTGACACGAGGTCACCTTCTTGATGAACTTCCCATTGATACGATCGGTGAAGTCCGTAGCATCTTCCAGCAGCTGAGCCTTCTTCACCATCTCGCGTAGGTCTGGATGTCGAGAGGTGCCAGTTGAGTGATGTAGTGGGGCTTAAGGCCGTTTAGAAAGCGCTTAGCCTTCATCCTTTCAGTGTTCACCAGATGTACAGCATAGCGTGCCAGTCTAGAGAACTGGGCTTCATATTCGGCCACAGTCAAGCTCCGCTATTTAAGAGCAGCGAATTCCGCAGCCTTCTTTTCTTGAACACGCTCGGAGAAGTATTTGGAGTTGAACGCTTCTTTAAACTTATTCCAGGTGAATTGCCCATTCTCTCTAGTAGCTTCCACTGACTCCCACCAGGCGCGGGCGTCCTTCTCCAGTTGGAACGTGGCCAGTAGTAGCTTGTCCCCCGCTGCACATTGCATGACACGAAAAATTCTTTCCGTCTCTTGGAGCCAGTGCTCAGCTTCATCCGGATCCGTGGATCCGCTGAACCTAGGTGGGTTCAGACTTCTGAATTTGCGATGCAGGTTGCCTGCACCATGATTGCCACCTCCTTGAGTAGCTTGTACAATGGCGCGTGTCAGTTCTTGATGGTTTGTTGCATGCCCCTCATTTGAGCACGTTCGGCAGTCATCTTGATTGCTTAGTTCCTACAAAAATAACTTACTGTTATGATACTGATGTGAAATTTAATTCGTGCATGTGTGAGTTTATTTTAGCTAGTTACCCTTGGCTTTAACCTCAACTCACGTAGGTGGATAATTGACTCTAGTCGGGGCAAGTTAACCTAGATCATCCTATACTAAGAATAACCTAGGCTCTGATACCACAAAACTGTCACACCCCGACGCGAATATCGGAACGTGAGGCAGTTGCAAGTGAACGGGTATAGAGCGAGTACTAGACATCAAACCATTCGCAATGAATAATACTAAAGAAATTTCATTTCATTAATACTTTCAAATGCCTAGTTACAACCACTAATATCAGAGCCAATCTATAGGGCCCAATTACATTGAAAGAGGGCAAAGACTAAACTTCAACCTAACTACTACAACGCTAACATAGCAATAGGACGCTAGGGTACTCATGACATCACTCCAGGTCGTTCCCGTCCTCTTGAGTGTATGGTTCATCCTCGGTCTCCATGAGAACACAACGACAAATACACAGGGTGAGCGAACATCGCCCAGTAGGACTTAAATCTCAGGCTCAAGCAGGCTTTAAGTAATTAATGCATTAAAGGCAGAGTAACTAATGATAGAACGGGAGAGAGAGTCAAGTAAAAATATAGCAGGACAGTACGTGAACGAAATAGCAAGACTTTCCAAATATAGACTTTCCAAAAATAGCACAAGTGTCGGGAATAGCATAATAATAGCAAGATAGCACAAAGTCAAGTATAGAAGATGGCCATAGTACAATAGCACAACGAGTATAGCATAGCACAACGAGTATAGCATAAACTTTGTTGTCAATGGACAACGAGAGAACATAGCACTTTTGATTGTCATTTAGATAGTCATGATAGATAACACTTGAGTGTAATGCCAAACACTCTGATCATTTAACTCCATATGCACTAGCACTTTCGGGCGCACATCCCAGGACCAGATCGGGCCCTTTATATATTGTGCATTGGTTATATTGTTTATCTTTAGACAATCAGTCAATGGCCAATATAGAGTACCAAGAAATAGATGAGAGCACTAGATAAATAGACGAGATAGTAGAGTGAACGTGAATAGATGAGCGAGTAGAGTATAGATGAGAGTTAGTGGACATTGCACATAACACGTCGAGTAAACAGGCGATAGTAACAGTTGCACAACACGCGCACATGGTGTTGGCAGTCAGGCGGAACTCACGACCTTACCACTGACCATGTTAAGCACAGGTCCAGAGGTCCGGCGTGATTCAAGATGAGAGCGAACTTCTAATAGCCGTTTGGATCATATAGATCCCTAAAGGTATCATAGGTGTTAGGGTACAATCGGCTCATCGACCATGTGGGAATCCATGGACAGAGGAGACTTATGGAGGCCTTGAACAAAGACTTACTAGTCCGCAGAAGGAGTAACCGACGGAGAGTTCGTCCAAGTCAAGAAAGTGTGTATATAGAAACAATTGCTCGACGTTCTAGAGGAGTTCTAGAACAGTGGAGCGTCGATATTGGTGTTCCCAAAACATCGCGAGAAACAATAGACAAGTATATTTAAAATATGGTAATTTAATTGCATAATTACCAGATGTATTATGAAATAATTTCATGCCAAATTACGCCATAATTGGATGGTTCAAAGTGTGTGTAAGTGTCATGAAATCATAGATGGAAACTAGTCACGTGTATGTATTTTAAATCACCTATAAGTGTTCAATTTATATTGAATGATTTTACTGCGGGTATATCTGGAATAAAAGGGTATAAACACAATAGATGATTAGAGCGTTGCAAATCAGGGGTTTTCTGCAAAAACCTGTGAATGCGACGCACTCCAGTAAGGGTCGCGACAGGTACAGGGCAGATCGCGACAGGTATTTAGACGGATCGCGACGGGTCTGTCAGACCAGGCACAGTGATCGCGACGGCGATGCCTGTCGCGTTCAGAACACGACGGGCAGTCTGTCGCAACCAGACACCAGATCGCGACCTATCGGGCCGTCGCGTTCTGGTGGTCTGTACCCGAGCCCGACAGGATTCAGACATGACTTTGGATTGCGGGCCAAACTGAGTGTATTTGATACATGAGACTTTAGAAAATAAGAACAATTAGCACAGTCGATGAAAAATCATGAAACAGTTAAACTGTCTCTGGAAATACAAGGGTACTTCTAATAATTAGGAATTTGCAAACAACGAAGGTTCCAACATGGTTTATCAAGGTAATCATGAAGCACATAGAACAGTACACTGATGAGATCAATGGATTAATTCGCATGATGGATGGATGGAAATTAGGGCTTTCGGGGGCAAAATAAGCCTAACATCCATCAGTTCTTACAGTAAAAATCTCATGACATGAGGACGAGTATGCACGAAGATATGAATTTGTAAAGAGGGTTCGGGGTCATGGAGTTCACAGAACTTGGAAAATTGAAAACTAAAGGTTTGCTCGATGGAAAATTTTGAAACCAAAGGGCTTTTGTTCCTGATAGACGAGACATCCTACAGAAAAAGTTTTATGGTTTATGCTTGTGAGAATGCCTACCTTTGATCATATTCCTCTTCTAGGGTTAAGACTTGAAAAACTTAGGGAAGAACTTGAGAGATCCTCCTTCTCCACGAATTCTCCTCCTCTTGGCTCTCCTCCTGGTCCAGGAACCTCTTGTCACGAGCTAGGGCCGGCCATGAGGGTTTAAGAGAAGTATTTAAGCTTCTCTCTATTCCCTTTCCTAGTTTAAGTCTAACTCCTATTAAATTCTGAATTTCCTATTTTCCTCTCCCCTTTTTAAGCAAGAGATATTCTATTTGGGTTGGGAGAGAGGGGATTTCGTGGCCAATCAATTGGGGTAGGTTTAGGAATCCAATTCTAACTCAAACTAGCTATTTAATGTATTAAATATCTCTTTTCTATTTAAGTAATATTTTAGTTACGAATTTTGGATATTTCTCTATTATTTCCCTTTTTAAATTCTCTATTTTGCCCACAAATTTCTAATGGGTCCATTTAATAAAGCCCATTACTTATTTTCATTTGATAGGTTTTATTTAATTCTCTTTTCTTTGATTTTCTAATTGCTTTATTCTTATTTATTAAACTTTTTATTATTATATTTTTAAAAAATCCAGGTTGCTACAATTCATTTCAATTAACTAACAGTGCAGAAATAATTTCTTTTAGGGAGAAGTGCATCTCTATTAATCCTTGAAAATTATCTTGGAACTTGGTTTCATTGGATAGGTTCTCAAGGCATCTAAAATCCTTTGATTTGAAAAATCTTCTTGACCCAGAAACAAAATTGGGTGACACAGTCTTTACAAATGATAGAACAATGACTATGCTCTGAGAAACTGCAAATTTCTGACAAAAACAGAAGTATCATTGCATGTCATGATGAGTTGGTTAATTCTGTGCAGGATGCTAAAATGAATCTGATGAAATCAAAGTAATTGGGGATTCTGGTGTTTGATAGACATGTTTCTCACATGAAAGGATGCATCTAACATTTGTTTTTTCCTGAGGCAAAATGATTTCCTAAAAGAGTAATCAGGAGTTCTGGTGTGTACAAAATATGTGCTCTTGCATGAAATATGAGGGAGATCAGATTGTTCATTTGTATCAAATAAAAAATATTTGAAGGAATGAAATGAAAACGATATTCAAAGGAGTAATTTTTTTTCTCTGGTGGAATCAAGACAGATTTATCATATTAAACAGTTTTTGGACTGCTTAGATAATCTTCCAATGTGTCCTTGCTTCATGAAATGAGTAAATGGTTTTGTAGTGATGTAAATTCTCTATCTAAAAGCCTTTCCTCTTATTTGTTATTTACTCACATGAGTTCTTCAGTTTTTCTTTAATGGTAACACAAAGAATTTATAATATTCGAACCATTAATCTGAAGAATAATGGGAAAGAGTGTAAAGAATGTGTAAGTGATGTTAACTTCTCCAGGATCCTCAAGGAATTAAGTGAATCATAGTGAAATGTCACTTCCTCGAATTTATTGTAGTCTGATTTCAGTCTCAGATTCATTAGTGTCGACACTATTCACCATAGAGTCAACACTACTCCACCTTGCGGTTTGGCTCACGATATACAATCAGTGTTCTACAGGTCTATGATACCTTCAAGAAAGTCGACGCCTTAAAGTTACGTCTCTTCAGACGTCGCTATTTCCAAAAGCTGGTCTGAAAACTCCTTCTTCCTCCTCAACCCTTTCCAGGAGAACCAGCTTCCCTGCAACCATCTTCATCCCTTCTCCAATACTTTGTTCCTCTTCTCATGGCTCCTAATCTACAGTCTCGTCGTGGCAGGAAGAGAAAGCAAGAAGTGCTTCCTGATTCAGAACTTGGAATTTCAAGGATGGACAGATTTTGTTAGTGTGGATAGAACACACTATCCTCTCTTGGTTCAAGAGTTCTTTAGAAATCTTGTTAGCGAAAGGCATTCTCTTGAATCCAATGTAAGAGGGGTCCCATTGTACTCACAAATTCTATTGTGAGTCAATGTTAGGGATACCAGATGAGGGTTGCAATCCTCAAACTCTCAAATTTGTGCACATGAAGCCTTCTCAATCCTGACTGGTCAGCCACACAATGTACTTGATGAAAATCAAGCAAAGGTTTCTCATTTATATGCCAACAGTTTCCACCTGCAAATAGGCTTTTGCACCATTGGTGTACAACATCTTAACTCCTCAGGGAGGAGGAAGGCAAAGAGTTACAAGCTTACAGAGATGTATCATGTTCTGTTTGATAAGAAAGTGAAAATCAACTTGGCTACTATCTTCTGCCAGCTTATTCATGAAGTGACACTACCAAAGTTGAGAAGGAGCTTGCCATATGCAGCTCATGTATCTACAATCTTTGAGCTGTTAGGTGTCCACTTGCTGGAGTAAAAGTCCAAAAGCTTGCCAGATTTCATATATATGATTTGGACCACATTGTGAAGTTCATGAATCTAAAATTTGGATCCTCAAGAGGATGACAATGTCGTTTTGAAGCAGGAACAGACACGTCTAGCTGAGGAAGATCAACAAGGCCAAGAATATGTTGCTCACGAGAAGTTTTAACCAGAACAGTCACTTCCATCCATTCTCCTCCATTAGTTCCTCATGTTGATGCTCCTGACCTTGATCCTCCACAAATTTCTCCTCCTCATGTTCCTTATTCTGAATTTGCTCCATTTGCACATGATATTCCCTCAACATCCTCTGCAGAAGCTCAATTCCTCCTACTCTTCTAACCTTTCTGGAAGAGCAGTTTGCTTCTATCAATAAGTCAATTGCCTTACTGAATACGAAAATGGAGGAACAAGCTTCTAATTTTGATAGTCGTTGGAATTCATTGAGCGACACCTTCAAGCTAATATTGATCTGCAAGAGCAAATCCAAGATTTACAAAGGTCAGATCAGTTCAGTTGGTTCATACCATTGGGGTATGTTTTTATAAAGCTGCATTTTCTCAAGCTAAAATCTTTGACAAGATTGAATCCATTGCTCAAGAACTTCTCAAAATATTGACAACTTCACTGCAATTCCTGGTTTGGCTGCATCTATTCAATTAATTCTTCATCGAATGAATTTTCTGAGATCTACTAATGAGGATAGTAGCAACCTAAATGTTGAGAAAAAAAAAAATTATTAATAATAAATTTAAAACTCAGCTAAAGGGATATTCAATGAAAAGAGCATTAAATAAAACTCATTAAATGGAAAAGAGTATGGGCTTTGCTTAATGGATCCTCTAGAATTTATTGGGTCAAAATATGAATTTATAAATAGGAATAAAAAGAAAATACCCTAAATTCGGAGTCTTAATATCCCTAAATAGAAAAGGATTCTTTAAGCATTAAAAGAGGCAATAAGAGTTGGAATTGGATTCCTAAACCTACCCCATATAGTCTAGTACGAATTTAGAATATCCTAACCCAATTAGAGATTGGAAAGCAAGAGAGGAAAGGTGGAGTTAGGAAATCTCGTAATTAAGAGGAATTTGAGTAGTAGTAGGAATAGGAACTTGTATTTATATAAATACACCTCTTAAACCCCCTTGGCCGACCCTAGCTCGTTGCCAAAGGTTGTTGGACCTGGAGAAGAGGCCAAGGAGGAGAGGATCTCGTGGGGAGAAGGAGTTCTTGGAGCTTCTTCCTCGTTCTTGGAGTTCTAAGCCCTAGAAGATAATCGAGTCAAAGGTAGGATTCTCACAAGCAAAACTAAATCAAATCCATCTATTGGTAGTTCCAATCACCAGGAACAAAAGCCCTCTTGTTTCATAATTTTTCATCGAACCAATCTTTTGTTCTTGATTTTTGAAGTTCTGCATACATGATAATCTCGAGTCGTCATATTTAAATCAGATCTCCATGTACACTTGTTCCCATGCTACGAAAATTTTACTGTAAATACTACTTGTTGTTAGGGATCTTTTGCCCCTAAAAGCCCTAGTTTTTATCAAGCATGTTGCTCAAATAAAATCATTCATCTCTGTTGCACCTGGAATCAGGTTGCTTCTTGTTCAACTTGTTCGAACTATGTCGATACCATGATTGTTTTCAAATTCCTAATTACTAGAAGTACCCTTGCATGTCTAGATCAATTTAAAACTAGTTTCATGATTTTTCATCGTGTATACAATTAGTTATGATTTTCTGAACGACCCTGTATCAAAATCTAATATTTCTGGACCGCAATCCAAGACAGAGCAGAACTCTGTCAGACTCAATCCACGGACCTGAGAATGCGATGGCCCGACAGGTCGCGTTCTCAAGCCCATCGCGACGCCTCTTCTTGTCCCGTTCTAAACGCGATAGGAGACCCCGTCGCGTTCTAGCCGCCTGAGCAGACAGCCCTGTCGCGACCCGTACAGGACCCTGTCGTGTTCCATCATGACCCTGTCACGACCCTTACTGGCCTACGTCACGTTCACATGATTTTGTATGAAAACTCATAAAATTTGTTACTCTCACTTTCTATAATATTCTTACGCCTTTTTAACAGTCATACACGCAGTAAAAGCACCTGTTTTAAAATGGAGCTATATTGAATGCATTAAAATACATATTCACGACTTCTTTTCTATCTATGATTTCTCTTACACATGCACACACAGAACCATCCATATATGGCTGAAATCTGGCATAAAATATCTCATAATGTATCTAGTAATTTATTGCAATAACGTATATTAATTGCCCTATTCTAAAGGACTTGTATTCGTTTCTTGCGTTGTTTATACACCGATATCGATGCTCCACTGTTCTAGAATTCCTCTAGAACGTCGAGCACCTGGTTTATATACACACTTTACTTGGCTTGTGGTGAACTCTCTGTCGGATATTCCTTTCGCCGGACTAGTGAACCCTTGCACAAGGCCTCCGTAAGTCTCCTCTGATCATGGATTCCCACATGGTCGACGAGTCGGTTGTACCCTAACACCCATTACACCTTTAGGGATCGATATGATCCAAACGGCTATTAGGAGATCGCTCTTACCTTGAATCACGTCGGACCTCTGGACTTGTGCATAACATGGCCAGCGGGAAGATCGTGAGTTCCACCTGACTGCCAACACCAAGTGCGCGTGTTGTGCAACTGTCACTATCGCCTGTTTACTCGTCGCATTACGTTCAATGTCCACTAGCTCTCATCTGTACTCTACTCGCTCGTCTATTCACATTCACTCTACTATCTCGTCTATTCATCTAGTTCTCTCATCTACTTCTTGGTACTCTATATTGGCCATTGACTGATTGTCTAAAGATAAACAATATAACCAATGCCTGGCAATATATAAAGGGCCCGATCTGGTCCTGGGATGTGCGCCCGAAAGTGCTAGTGCCCATGGAGTTAAATGATCAGAGTGTTTGGCATTACACTCAAGTGCTATCTATCTCGACTATCTATATGACAATCAAAAACACAAAACGTGCTATACTCTCTCGTTGTCTAGAATGACAAACAAGTGCTATAACTCATCGTGCTATTATTATACTTGTGCTAGTTGTGCTATGGCCATCCTGCTATTCATGCTATACTCGATACTTGTGCTATTTTTCGAAACTATACTCAATCTCATGCTATTGTGCTATCCTGTTACCTGTTGTACTATCTCTTGCTATATTTTGACTCTCTTGTACCTGCTATCTTTAGATACTCTGCCATTAAATGCGTTAATTATTTAAAGCTTGCTTGAGCCTGAGATTTAAGTCCTACTGGACCTTACGTTATGCTCACCCTACGTTATTTGATGTTGTGTTCTCAGGTGAGACCGAGGATGACACATACACTCACGAGGAAGGGAATGACCAAGAGTGAAGCCAGGAGTACCCTCGAGTCATTATGTTATCTTAGAGTTGTAGTTAGTTATTTCCTTCTATTGCAATGTAATTGGGCCCTATAGAATGGCTCTGATATTAGTGTTGTAACTAGACATTTGAAAAGTTATTAATGAGAAAGATTTGCTTTAGTATTATTCAATGTGCAATGGTTTGATGTCTTGTACTCGCTCTATACCTTTTTCTTGCAACTGCCTTCGCGCTCCGATATTCCGCGTCGGGGCGTGACAGGATATCTCTAAAGAGTTGCAGTTGATGAGAACATGAGTTTAACCAAGTCTGGAGGCTACATGATATTAATTCTGATAACAGTAATCAAGCTACTTCCTCAGCAGTAGCACCTACTATGCCTCATGGTGTTGACAATGTACCTGTGGTAATGGAGCATCAGGTTTGCAAAGTTGACAGAATTTTTGAATGTCAGATTCAATGTAGTTCAGATATATCTTCGGGACAACTATGATGACCTGAACTTTCGACTATCACGGATTGAGAACAGACTTTTTTCGTCATAACCTCCACCACCTCCTTTATGATGTCCTCTTTTTTATTATGTCAAAGGGGGAGAAGGTGGTTAGATGTTTGATTTTATAGTTATAGTTGTGGTCAGATGTTTAATTTTATAGTTATAGCTGTGGTCAGACGTAGGGATGTCATTGGATGGTTGGTTGATTTTTTCGTTGTATGGTGATGCTTTTGTTTATTTGTGTTAATCTTGGTTGTTGAACTATGATGACTAAGATCCTTTTGTAAAAATCTCAGTTCTTGAAATGAAATCATTTGAGAATGGCATTTGCAACTGAACTTGTTCACTTGTCGTCTGTCCCATTTCAATGGAACGAATATCTGTGTACAAGGGTTGGAAAAATCACTATTTCTTAATGTAAAAAGTTCAAACATCTATGACAAATTGTTGTCATTATCAAAAAGGGGGAGATTGTTGTGTCCCTGGTTTTGATGATGTCACACTTGAAGTATAAAACATAGATATTTGACAGATAGTATTTGCATTACAGGTACAATTCAGTTACAACAATGAAAGTTCGGATAAGGTCGACACTATCCGGAACATAGGTCGACACTACCTGTCTCTGGCTATCGTGATGAAGAGATTTGATCGAGTCAGGTCAACGCTATTCAAAGAGCATGTCAACACCAGAGTGGTTACAAGTCCTTCTGAGCGGTTGTAACCTAAGAAGGTCGACACTTAATGATGGTAAGGTCGACACTGGGCAACGACAGAATCCACTGTGATGGAAATTGAGGCTATGGTCGACACTAGCTGTACCTAAGGTCGACACTAACAGTCAATCAGGCTTACTCAGAAGGAAGAACAAGTTAATATCTTGGAAATCTCAAGTTGACACGTGTCCTTGAAATCTAAGAAGTGTGCCTCCTTTTGAATTAATGTGTGTGTGTCGACACCAGCTCCGGAAGTGTCAACACTAGTACACTTAGAATCTTTCAAGAATGTAGAAGTCATCACGCGGCACGTGATTCTAGGCCAACCGACTGGATCCTTTCTAAACACATCAGCTATTCTGGAAGGCGCCGATGCTTGGCGGTAAAAAGATTCTCCACTTTTTGGTGAATCCGTTGAGGGGCCCACTGTACAGAATCCCGCAAAATCAGGTAACAAAAATGTGAAGTGCTCCAGTCCATGAAAAAAGCAGAGTTGCATGCTGTGAAAGTAGAAAACATTGCAGAGAGCAAAGAAGGGAGCAGATCGGAGACTCGGAAGGAGCATGAAGATGCATTTCATATCGGAGCTATAATAAGATGGAGAGATTGCTGAATCAAGCAAGAATCAGAGATTCGAAAAGCCTGTGCTGAGCCTTCAAGAACAGAGGATCAGAAAGCTTCTCCAACATCGATTCCTCAATCCAACTGGAACAAAGCTCATAAGGAATTCATATAAAGAGGGATCGAATTTGAAGACCATAAAATCCTGCAATTCGCATTTGCATCCTGAGCAGGGAGTTTCAAAGTTTTCAATTGCCTCTTGGCACCTTTTCGATTTTTATCTTTTCAATTTAATCTGAGAAGTTGAATTGTGTGCTATTTGCTTCTTTATGAAGTAGATTGAATTGATCAGTCACGGGTTGTGATTGAATCAATTGAGTTGAAGCTGTGTATCAGCGGTGTACTCAAGCTGTGAGTCAGCGAATTTGAAGAAGCTGTCAATCAGCGGGTGTTGAGAACTTCCATCAGGAGTTCATATAGTGGTACCTCACTGGTTGGTGAGGGGTGGATGTAGGTCTCCTCATTGGAGCCGAACCACCTTAAAATTCTCTTTCCTTTGTGGTTTGTGCCCTTCTTGCATCGTGAATTGAACATCTTAGTCACTTGATCCAACAGGAATTTCTAATTGCTGATCTGTGTATAAAATTTTTGAAGATTCTCTATTCACCCCCCTCTAGATAATCTTTCTTCACACAACACGATGTCAGCATTTATTGTGTGCAGGGTTTTCCGTGGAATTGCACGTCTAAAATATGGACTTGTCAACCTGATAAGAGGATAGAAGATTCAGACAATCTTTCCTTGAGTATGTTTGTCTATCCGAGCATAATGGTTGTAGGCTCACTTGCTCTTTCCTTCGAACCAGACACTCCAACGTGCATGAAGATATGAGACAACGGATATTTCAATGGATACTTTAACGGTCAAATTATTTCAAAGAAGATAAAAGAAGACTGGTGACTCCAAGCAAAAAAAAAAAACTTTTTCAACCTTTGAGAAGCCTGAATATCTAAGTCACCTGTAGAACAACAAGAGCTAGCTCATCCAATCCAACCTTCTGTAGCTCCTTGCTCTATGTAAAATATTGCATTGTCCTTGAGAGCTTGCGTTGATCTGAGAGAGAGTTCATTTGTGATAATCTTGTGTCTCTCAGACTTTGCCTCAGATCAAGCAGTGATTATAAGCTTGGTCTTGGGGCTATTCTCTTTCAATTCTTTTCTGTGAGCATTCCTCTTCGGCTGTGAAGAGAAGACCTATTGCATCAGGTGGAGCAATCCCTCTTTTGGTAGAGAAGAGAAGGCCAACTATTGCTGGATGTGTAGTGTTCTTAAGGGGACTGTACCCTTGTTTAGTGGAATCCCAAGTGGTTGCTTGGGGACTGGGCGTAGGACTCCTTGGGATAGGAGATCCGAACCAGGATAAAATTTCTTATTATTTGTGTGATTGTTCTCTTTGCCTTGATTAACACTAACTCTAACTATCATCTTAGTGTTGTCTGTCAAGTGTTTATATTTACAGGAATTATTAAAAAAAGTATTTTTAGCAATCCATTCACCCCCCCTCTGGGCTTGCTATCTGGGCAATAAGTGGTATTAGAGCCAGGTCTCTTTAAGTAAGTAGATCTCACGATCTGAAGAGCAAAGATAAATGGCAGCTCAAGGTTATGCAGAAGGTCAGTCCGTTAACAAACCTCCTATTTGACGATGAAGATTACAACTACTGGAAGACACGAATGGAGTTCTTCCTTCAAGGTCTCGATTTCCAACTTTTGTCAATTGTTGAAGAAGGAGATCTTTTGGTCACCAACAGTAGAGACAAATGGACAGACGAAGACAAGAAGAAAGTATCTCAAAACAGCAACGCTAAAAGATATTGTGTTGTGCGCTCAGTAAGAAAGAATTCAACAGGATTTCATCGTGCAAGTCAACTATGGAAATGTGGGAAAAGCTTAGACTCACATATGAAGGAACTGACAAGGTAAAGGAAACAAGAATAGATATTCTGGTAGCTCAATATGAAAGATTTCAAATGCAGTCTGGAGAGTCCATGTAGTACCCCGGAAAATCCATTAATTAAAAAATATAGATAAATAGAAATTTTATCTATTAATAAATTCAATTAATTAAAACGATACACATCATTATTGCATGCGTATAAACCCCTATAAAAATTTTGTAAAAATAGTGTAGTTATACTTTAAATAATGTTATCTAATGACCCATCATGAATTTGGGCATAGAAAAATCGTTTGGACTTAGTTTAAGAATTTATGCGACTTATTAGCATAATTAAGGAATAAGTCGAAGAACCCATTATTTTCTGACCCAAAGTGGATTATAAATAAAAATAAACATGTGGGTAGACTTTAAATAATATGGGATGATAGCCCATTATGATATTTGGACCAATGGATAATCTTGGCCCATGAATAAATTCTCTAATAAAAGGATAATTAAAAATCCATTAAGAAAAGTAAGTACATGGGTTGTACAATTAAGCTCACATGAGTTATTGGGCCAAGAGTAATTTCCCAAATGATGAATATTAGAAATATTGTCATGAATAATATTTATTCAATTTAAAAATATAAAATTACTTGAATAAGTGTGATAAATAGATTTATATAAGGATAAATGGTGAATGATTGGAAACTAAATCAATACCCATTAAGTTAAATTAGTAATGGGTTGGTTAATGGACCTAACAGGAATGTTGGGCCCAAATGAGAAGAGCCATCATGAGATGGAAAGTAATTAGTCTAAATTCGTACCTAAAAATAGTAATAAATAGAAAAGGGTTAAGATAATGATTATTTTAACTCTTACTTATCTTAAAAAGAGTCCCCATCCCATCCTAACACATTAGCCATGAAATTAGCTCTCCCTAAGCCAATTAGTGGATTAATGTTAGAATATGGGAGATAAATGTGTAAATTCGGAGTTAATATTTAAATAAATTAAAAAGGGATAAGATAATGACTA
>JACBKR010005970.1:0-15322 GCA_014218235.1 Colocasia esculenta | reverse complement strand
AGTTCTAAAGGAATCGTTGCGATGACTCATGAAGTCGTTACGGCATCGACTTGATTGAAACAACATAACTTTTCAGTCAGAAGGAAATCGATATGCTTATAAGGAAATCGTTCTGGACTTAGATAAATAATATGTTGAAGAGATCAAAGCATCAGAGAAGTAATACATACCTTTTGTTGGCTTGTTTGACCTTGGTATTTTTCTGTACTTAAGACTTAAAGAAAAATCATTAGATATAATTGATAATCTCTTGTTTAGTTTTGTTATCATCAAAAATTATTTATATAACTGTAATTACTTAAAGTTACATGGGGACAGACTGATCATCAGCATACCCTAGATTGCTCAGCCTGTCATCGTGACAGGAAGGTCTGTCGCATTCTTAACGTGACAGAGGTGGCCGTCGCGTTCATGTGCCGCCTTGGTGCGTTGAGCGTCTGCATGTGTGCCACGTGTAGTGCCCAGGCAGCGGGCGTTGGGAAGGCGACACTTAGGTCCGTCGCGACCTGTCGCGACGCCACGATCCGTCGCGTTCCGAACCGCTGTAGTTTTAAAGAACCCCAGCCAAGCAGAACGCACAAGGTTTCTGCTCGGCCAGGGGGAGGTGTTGTGGCGATTTCAGCTGGGATTTGGCGTCTTTGGCGTGTCCTCGCTGCAAGGAGTCCCGGGAGAAGCAGGGGAAACGCCGGGAGATCACTGCATAGCGCGTTCTTCGCGAAGGTAGGTGAACTCTTTCGGTTTTTCAGGGTGTAAATCGCATGGTAAGGGTTCTAATCAGTTTAATGCATTCTAACAATAGATAACATGCCTAGGTATTCACAAAAGCATGAAAATGAAAAATTAAGGGTGGTTTGTATTGTGGAAATGGCTGTCATGGAGAGAGCCCAGATTAGGGTTCCTGCCTAGTAAGGGACGGTCCCTATGTCGCGTTTTGAAAGCGACACAGCGATGTGTCACGTTAAGGATCAAGAGGCGACAGGTAAGTAGGTTGCATTCTGGATATGAAGGCGACATGTCGTGGCGATGCCTTCTGAAGGCGACCCAATGGGCTGTCGCGACTTGGCCCGAGAGGCCCTGTGTGTGCATGGTTTACGCATGTGATTATCTAACTATCGTTATTAGTACGCTCAGTGTTAGTGAGCAGTGCATTGGCACTTGTGGCGCTCTGGGAAGCGCGTGGTTTTCGAGGCTAGCTCACAAGTTATGTAGCTAGCTAGTAGTTTGCCTGTGGACATAGTGTTCACACGAGGCAGGTGGTGTTCACGTGTACATGAGGTTTATGTGAGGTTTCACATGGTTTGTGCGGTGCGCACATGGTTTCTGTGTGCGTGTCAGGTAGTAGACGCCTATCATGGTTACCTCTCCAGTTGGGTGCCCCAGGTTCTCTGTGAGCCAGGCTGTTAGCTCGGGGCTTTGTCTCGGTACTTGTGCTGTACCTTCGAGGTCTGTATCGTCTAACCTGGACACCCTCACTCCTTAGTTTGAGTTGTACGTCCGCTGAGGGAACGACGACAGTGGGACAGTGACTCTTGAGTTGTTTTTAGTCACTTGTAGCGCGCTCTTAGTTGGGGGTAACGGACACCAGTTGTCGACACGGTCCCCGACTAGTCCTTTTCCAATGCCTCACTCTAGCGAGCCCAGGCCAGGGTCTCTAGAGGTGCCAGGCATGGGCTTGCGACTGTGTGTTCCGCAGGTGGTGGTGTTTAGTTGGTCTCCACAGTTGCTTGTCTTTTTCACATGGAGCGGCAGCTGGACCTTTCGTCCGTGGCTGGGAGACTGAGAGGTAGACCTGTGTTAATTTGTCCTAGTCTGTTGCTGGTGTCGCGAACCAGTCTATGTGGCTCGAGTGTGGCGGTCTCTACCGTAGCTCGTACACGTGTTGAGTTTTTTCCGTTTATTTATTACAGCTATTTTACATAGTCGGCTAGCGGTGAGTTTGTTTATAGCTTAATATCCGTTTAGTTGTGCTATAAATTGCTAGCATAGTTTACTACTTTCGCACTTGTGTTTGGTTTGCTCGGTGTTGGGGGAGTTCCCTACTGAGCCAATGACTAGAGAGGCTCACCCCTACTCCCCACAGGCGAGGGCGAGGAGGAGGTTTCTCTACCGTCGTCCAGTTCGGAGCTGCGACGTAGCGGTGTTGGTCCAGCGCCTCCAGCAGTGTAGCTTTTCTTTCTTTAGTTGTACCTGTTGTACCTCGGGGTATGCCCCAGCTTGTGTACTTTCTTTATTTTTTCTTTTGAAATTGGTTATGTAAACCTTGTATATTATAAATGCAATGGTGTGTTCCTTATGTTTTCACGGACTAGTGTGTGGTATCCCTTGCGAGGCTTCGGCCGTTCATGGAGACGGACTCGGGTCAGGCATGTTTACTTTTTAACGGGTTTGACGAGGTGTTTCGTCACAGTTGGTATCAGAGCAAGGTCCGTGTAAATATAAAGAATTAAGAAGTTACATAGCCATATCTTCTTCTAGATACACTGCTGGTAGCTGGCCTAGGTTTTGTAATGACTCGTTGTTTTGCCTATGGTTGGCTTGTTGTGTGTGTAGGCAGTTGTAATGGACGATAGAAGAGACTGTGGTGGTGGAGGAGATGACCCTGAGGAGTCGACTCAGCGGATGATAGAAAGGATTTGGGAGAGCCTCACCGAAATCCGATGAGGATGGATCAGCAGGCACCAGTACCACCAGTGACCGGAGAGGCGGTACCTGTGGCCCCAGTTCCACCACCGCCAGGGGTGGAGGTACCTTATGTGGCACCAGTACCACCATCACCACCCGTGATTGTGGCAGAAGAGCCAGTGGTGCAAGTTGAAAGGTTTTTGAGGTTGCAGCCACCTACCTATTCTGGTGGGCCGAATCCAGATACAGCGGAGCACTGGATTCATGAGATTGAGAGGGTCTTTATGACCATGAGGTGTCCGACAGCGGACAGAGTTGTGTTGGCTACTTTTCAGCTGAGGGGATTTGCGCAGGAGTGGTGGTGTCTGAAGATGCAGACCACCTTTGCAGGCAGAATAGAGGGTGGTATTACCTGGCCTGAGTTTCTTGAAGTGTTTAATGATACATTCTTTCCTCTTCAAGTGCAGCAGGCAAAAAGGGAGCAGTTCAGGACTTTACAGCAAGGTGGGACTTCAGTTCTGGAACATCAGATGCGGTTTATGGCACTGAGCAGGTATGCACCCTATGTTGTTACGGATAATGCTATGATGGTTGAATATTTTATCCGTGGTTTGAGGCCGGAATTACAGACTGCAGTAATACCATTAATGTGTAGAACAGTAAAGAAGCAGCTCAGAGAGCAGCCACTCTTGAGAGAGCAGTCCGGACTCGTCAGGTGGGTGAGTCAGTTCGGGTAGTTTCCGGCTACCCCAACAGTCAGCGGGTGTGAGTAAGGGCAAAGAATCAGCAGGACCTTCCTCATCAGGTTTTGGTAAGTGGGGCCAAAAATTAAAGCAGGCACTTAAGGTAAAGGAAGAGGATGGGGAGGTCGTCAGCAAGTTCAGCAGGGTCGTGGTAAGCCAGAGGTGGAGGAGTCGCAGCAAAGTACTGCCAGGCAGTCTATCCTTCCACCAGGCTATAGATGTTTTAACTGCAATCAGCCGAGGCATTTGATCCGTAATTGTCCCTTTCCGAGGGAATATGATTATGGTAGAGGTGTCCAGCAGCCGCAGTAATCTCAGCAGCCACCGGCAGGTCGTGGCAGAGGAGCACCTCAGGAGAGAGGTAGGGGCCGGGTTATGGCTATCACCCGTGCCCAGGCGGAGGCATCAAATATGATAGAAGGTACTATCCCCATTTATGAATATTCAGCAAAAGTTTTATTTGATTCAGGTGCCTCGCTTTCATTTATTTCTGAAGAATTCCTGGATAGTATGGCTCATCCTTTAGAAGAAAAATCATGTGAATTAGTAGTGGAGGTTCCCTCCGGTGAGTTTATGCTCACCTCGTGTTATATAGATGAGGCTCCAGTTGTGTTTGAAGGGAACCAGATGTCAGGTCAGTTATATGCTTTACAGTTGACTGATTATGATATTATCTTTGGAATGGACTGGCTGAGGCCTATGGAGCTATGCTAGATTGCAAGAAGAAAAGGATCAGGTTTTGTCACCCCAATGGTTCCGTATTTGAATATCAAGGTATGTCTTTCTGTACCTCTAAGTTTATAATTTCTGCAATTAGAGCTAGAAGGTTGATTAATGCGGGGTGTGTGGCTTACTTAGCTTCTGTAAGTTTGATAGAAACTAGTAAGTCAGTTGAGGCAGTTCCCGTGGTTAGGAATTTGCAGATGTGTTTCCAGATGAGTTGCCTGGTTTAGCTCCACATAGAGAGGTGGACTTTACTGTTGAGTTGTTGCCGGGTACCATGCCGATTTCTAAAGCACCTATCGGATGGCACGGTAGAGCTTAAAGAGTTGAAGAAGCAATTGAAAGAATTGCTAGAAAAAGGGTTATTAGGCCGAGTCATTCCCCTTGGGGAACACCAGTGTTATTTGTGAAAAAGAAGGATGGAAGCTTTCAAATGTGTATTGATTATAGAAAGTTGAATGATGTGACCATTAAGAATAAGTACCCGTTGCCAAGAATAGATGATTTGTTTGACCAATTGCAGTCAGCCAAGGTGTTTTCTAAATTGACTTGAGGTCAGGGTACCATCAATTGAGAATCAGAGAGGAGGATATAGATAAACAGCTTTCAAGACTAGATATGGTCACTATGAGTTTGTGGTTATGCCGTTTGGGCTAACCAATGCTCCTACAACTTTCATGGATCTGATGAACAAATTTTTCATCCGTATTTGGACCAATTTATTGTGGTCTTTATAGATGATATTCTGATTTATTCAACTTCTGAAGAGGAGCATGCTACTCATTTGAGGTTTACTCTTCAGTTATTAAGAGATAACCAGTCATTTGCTAAATTTAGTAAGTGTGAGTTCTGGTTGAAGGAAATTCAGTTTTTAGGTCATGTCATCTCGGCAGATGGAATGGCAGTTGATCCAAGTAGGTAGAAGCGGTGATGAAGTGGGAAGTGCCTAAGACAATTACAGAGATTAGAAGCTTCTTGGGGCTGGCAGGCTATTATAGGCGTTTCATACAGATTTTTCTAAGATCGCGGCACCCATGACTAGACTTACTACGAAGGGTGTGCCATTTGTGTAGTCCGGGGAGTGTCAGAGAAGTTTTATGGAATTAAAGAAAAGGCTTACTACAGCACCGATATTGACACTACCGGCAGGAAATGGTGGATTTGTTGTGTACACAGATGCATCTAGAAGAGGGCTGGGCGCAGTGTTAATGCAGAATGGCAAATTGATAGCCTATGCGTCCAGGCAATTGAAGCCAGCAGAAGAAATTATCCCACCCATGATTTAGAATTGGCAGTAGTTGTGTTTGCTTTGAAAATGTGGAGACATTATTTGTATGGCGAAAGATTTGAAATTTTTACAGATCATAAAAGTTTAAAGTATATCTTTCTCAGAAGGATTTAAATCTTCAGCAGCGTAGATGGGTGGAATATTTGAAGGATTATGATTTTAGTTTGGCTTACCATCCAGGTAACGCCAATGTGTTGCTGATGCCTTAAGCAAGAAGGCTTATGTAAGTCATATGATGATTAAAGAATGGAAGTTGTATGAGGAGATAGCAGAAAACTCCTTATACGTGCCAAGTAGTCAGCGACGAGCAGTACTAGCCAGTAGTACTGTAGAACCGTCTTTGTATTGGCAGATTGTTGAAGCTCAGAAAGCAGATGCAAATTTAGCTGAAATTGTGAAAATGGAAGGAGTTCTGTAGCGACCCTCATTATATCGGTACGGTTATACCAACCCACGTCGATATAGTGAACGTTGCCACAGTGGGACATTTACCCAACAATAACATTCAGCTGAGATACACGTGAATATAAGAACAGAGTAGCGGAAGTAAAAGAACCACTGTCTTCATTCATTCATCATCCACATTTAACATACATGATTCGATAACATTAAAGAACTAAAAGTCCACATAATTAATTGCTGAAAATCAAATTGCTGAAAATCAAATACATAATTGTCCACACTTAAACATTTCTTTCCATGATAGTTCTAATACAATGTTTCAATACATACATCAAAATGCCAAAATGTCACAACTAAGCTCCACCAACTAGCTACTCCCCGCGCTCGGAGTCGCTTTCCACGGTCTCCTCCAAAGGTGTGTCACCTACTACACCTGTACGCCGAAGCAAGTAATGAGTCTAAAAGACTCAACAAATAACTCTACACATACCATACATGTACATGTCACAACAGGTTTTTACATACACATTTACAAGACACAACATATAGCATGCGTGACATTGAAATTGACAGGGTGATTCTACTTATTAAACACATGATTCAAGCTTTCAGATTTTCTAAATCAAAATCTCCTATCACATGCTCTCCAATCATTCCCACACATGAAAATTCTACTTTCAATTAAACTAAAACATGAGAGCAATCTAGCATGACTAGCTTACATACATGAAAGAACACATTGCTAACATGGTTGCTACTCATTCGTATACATGCACATAACCATTTCACATGCTTTAAGCTTGCTGTTTTGATGTGGTTTGACACTTTACAATCTAACACATGGAAGCTATGTTCTCATTCAAACCACAACGTGAGGGCATGCACACATGGAATGGTTCACACATAAGTAAGGATTGTCCCTAGCATGGGTTCTACGCATTGTACACATATAGCACAAAATCATAACCACATTTATGTTGCTGTTCTAACATGATTTCAAATCATCATATCATGGGTTTTCAATTAACATCCTCACATTTTGGTTTCTCATTTTTATACAATTTCTAATTCACATACTTTACCTTTTTACACATTGCACATTTACACATTGTTCACACTACACAATTTGCACATGATCGCAATCACATTCACATTTTACACTTTAGTGCCGTGACACATAGTCCAAACCACCAGAGAAGGACACATCACATCACATACACATAGACGTCACCTAGGCAATACAGTGACGACTCTTGGACCGCGCAGACCGGGAGAACAAGTCTCCACCCTAACCAGTGGTACTTGTCCACCTCTAGGATTTCATCCTAATGCCCTTAGGATCACAACACATTGAACCTTCTCATGGAGACTTTTCCATGATACGGTTCCACTGCCCTCTATGGAAGCAATGTCACACTTTGCAAAATTTACACATTTCACATTTACCGATTTTTAACACATCATTTTTACACATGACACACACATCTCTTTTCATTCTCTCACTCACGCATACATGGGGCTCTGTTTTCCTAACATGATACTACAATTAACAGGAATCACCTGTTCAGTAATTTGCATAAATCATATTACACCCATATGTCAAATCGTTCCCACATTAGCAGGCATTAATTACACATTTTTGCATGGAAAATTCATATTGCATGGTATAGTTGTCCAAATGACCTGAAAATTTAACCACATGCTGACTTCGGGTTCATGACCCCACATGCAAAATTTGGGATTTTTCTGACTCATAATGCAATTTCAGAAAATTGAACATCAATTCTCATATCATTCAAAATTCAATCTATCATGGTGCATAACATGAAAATTCAGTTTCAACAGATCATAACCCTGAACCCAATATACACAACACCATAGGATATTTCCCCAGATTTATTTCTCAACACATGATTTACTGGAAATTTAGAAAATCCTACACATGTTTTCTATTTTCCAAGTATAAATTTTCAGTAAATCACATTGACATGGGAAAATTCCAGAAAATTTAGAGCAGGGACTGACGTATATAGACCTGGTTCAACAAAATTAGGGCATCATAATTTCCCACGGATTACTAGGATCATGGGTGAACATACATGGCCATTCTTCCACACGCATTTTAAATAAACCATAGCTCAACCATCCACAAAATAAATGTACATTCATTCTCCCATTCATCACATTAGCTAGAATACATAGCATATAAGAGTTACATTATATCCTCATCGTAAAACACGTCGAAATTAATCATATAGAAGGGCATAACAGTTCACTGTTTTGTCCTGATAAACTTAACGGCATGCTTGGGCCGTTAATGGGTCTTAACGGCAACATCGTTGGCCGTTAATGAAGATCTTGGCGGCAAGTGATGTTGCTGTCAAGTTCAGGTCTGTGCAAAACACAGACCCGAGCTCCAAAAACAAGGGAATTTGGGGGATCCAGGACACGAGGAAAAACATGTAAAAATAGCAAAACCATCCTAGACATCTACATGGACGAAGTGTGAGGGTTACTTGCCTCTGAAAAATACTCCAAAGAGATCTAGGGTTCGTAGAAGCTCTCCTTGGGCAGTCCCAAGAAGCCTCCAAAGACACTTCCTCCGGGTTCTTGACTGATGTAGACACCAAAGCGAGGTCGGGGAAGCCTTCCCTGATGCTCCAGCTATCTCCCAGTCGTTGAAGACGGCCGGATGAAGCTCCCAATTCCGGATCTAGGCTTGCAAAGTCAGGTCCTTCTCACATAAACTAGGGTTTTCTTTCCTCTTGCAAAAGAGAGCCAAGAGGGCTGAGGGTTCAAGAAAGGCTCTGTATATAGAGGAGAGGAAGCTCTCCTCTCACGCAGGTCGGACAAGAAGGTTTTCAGACCGTTGGAGACAGCTCCCCAATGGTTGTGGTAGCTTGTTCCCGGAAATTCTGGGCTCTGCAACGCATGCAGATCAGAGAAGTTAACGTCCACATCGCTGGACGCTGGACTTAGTGTTGACGTCCATATGGTAACGCCGACACAACATCAACGTCCGTTGATATTGACGCCAAGATGGCCTTCGGCCAGAACTCTAAAACATGCAGAAACCATGCACAACTTACACCTATATAATACCATATGATACTATTACGTACATACTACCATCATACCATTCATACATTATCTACATCTAACTTATACACATGCATACATAAGTATAAATAGTTAATACCTACATAGATACATACATCTATGCATACACCACATGAATTATTTATACGAAATTAAAATAATGCAACAAAATTCGAGGGCCTTACACCCTCTCCCCCTTAAAGAAACTTCGTCCTCGAAGTTAGAACGACACTACTCAAACAAAAGGGGATACTTCTTCTTCATTGCATCCTCAAGCTCCCAAGTAGCCTCCTCTCGTGAGAAGTTCCGCCAGAGAACTTTCACCGACGCAATACTCTTGTTCCGGAGATGTTGAACCTTCCGGTCAAGAATAGCTACTGGTTGCTCGACATACGAAAGATCTGGCTGAATCTCCACTGGCTCATGACTAATCACATGAGACGGATCTCGGACATACTTCCTGATCATCGAAACGTGGAAAACAGGATGAACACTAGCCAACGCTAGGGTAAGGCTAGCTCATACGCCACGCTTCCCAAACGTCTGAGAATCTCATATGGGCCAATGAACCTAGGGCTCAACTTACTATGCCTGCCAAATCTGACGACTCCTCGAGTAGGCGATATCTTCAAGAAGACATGATTACCAACCTCGAACTCCAAATCTTTTCTCCTGTTGTCGGCATAACTTTTTCTGCTATCCTGTGCCGCAACAAACCTCTTTCTGATCAGCTGGATCTTATCCGAAGTTTCCTGAACTAACTCCAGTCCGATCAACTGCCTATCACTAGTCTCCTCCCAACATAAGAGAATCTGCAGGGCCTACCATACAACGCCTCGAATGGAGCCATACCAATACTCGCATGAAAGCTGTTGTTGTATGCGAACTCCACAAGAGGTAAATGGCGCTCCCAATCATCCTTCCAATCTAGAACACACGCCCTGAACATATCCTCGAGCGTCTGGATAGTCCGCTCGGACTGTCCATCGGTCTGCGGATGAAATGCCGAACTGAGCTTCAGCTCCGAACCTAAAGCATCATGAAGACCCTCCATAACCTCGAAGTGAATCTCGGATCTCGATCCGAAATGATCGACTTCGGCACACCATGCAATCTAATGACACTACTAACATACAATCTAGCTAAACTCTCTACTGACTGCTTCTTCTTCATAGGCAAGAATGAGCAGTCTTCGAGAATCGATCTACAACTACCCAAATCGAGTCATTGCCCCTTCTAGATCGAGGCAAACCTGAACCAAAGTCCATAGTGATAGCTTCCCACTTCCACACTGGGATCTCCATCCTTTGCATAAGGCCGGATGGTCGCTGCCGCTCGGCTTTTACTTGCTGACACACCAAACACCTAGACACATAATCCGCTGCATCCTTCTTCTGTCGGACCACCAAAATGATCTCTTCAGATCCTGATACATCTTAGTGTTACCCGGATGAATAGAGAATCGCGATCTATGAGCCTCCGCTAACACATGCTCACGGACATCTACCAAATCGGGGACACAAACACGGTGATGAAATCTAATCACACCATCCTCATCACGAGCAATGCCTGCCTTGCCCACTAACTCTAAGAGTCTAGGGTCAGCTTCTTGTTGCTCGATCACCTCATCCAAAACTGAGGACCTAAGGGATAACTGAGCTACAAAAGCCTGGCATAGCGATGGCTCTAACTTAGTCAACGCGCAAGCCGCATCTTCCAACATCTTCCAATCCTGCTGGAGAGATGGCCTCCTTCTACTCAGAGCATCTGCTACGACATTCGCCTTCCCAGGGTGATACTGAAGGTCGAAGTCATAGTCCTTCAAGAACTCAATCTATCTTCTATGCCTCAAGTTTAATTCCTTTTGGGAGAAAAGATACTTCAAGCTCTTGTGGTCGGTAAACACCTCAAATCTGACACCATAAAGGTAGTGCCTCCAGATCTTTAGTGCATGAACCACTGCTGCGAGCTCCAAGTCATGAGTCGGATAGTTCTTCTCATGCTCCTTCAACTGACGAGAAGCATAAGCCACTACCCTTTCTTGCTGCATGAGCACACAGCCTAAACCAATCTGAGACGCATCCGTGTAGATAGCAAAACCCTCTACACCGCTCGGTAGGACTAACACCGGGGCTGACGTGAGCTTAGTCTTCAGCAATTGAAAACTACTCTCACACTTCTCGGACCAAACAAACTTCACTCCCTTTCTAGTGAGCTGAGTCAAGGGGTGGCGATGGACGAAAATCCCTCAATAATCGCCGATAATAACCAGCTAACCCAATAAAACTATGAATCTCCGAGGAGTCTGGGAATCTCCCAATCCATAACACCTGGACCTTTGCTGGTCAACCGCTACAACCCACCGGAGATAACATGCCCGAGGAAATGAACCTCGCGCAACCAGAAATCGCACTTGCTGAACTTAGCATACAGCTTGTGCTCACGAAGAACCTATAACGCTACCCTCAAATGCTGACAGTGTGTGGCCTCGTTCGGAGAGTAGACCACCATCATCATAAACACTACGACAAAGCTATCTAGATAAGGCCTAAACACCCTGTTCATGAGATCCATGACGCTGCAGGGGCATTGGTCAATCCGAAAGGAAGGACCAAAAACTCATAATGTCCATAACGGGTTCTAAACGCCGTCTTGGACACATCCTCACTCTGAATCCTCAACTGATGATAACCAGATCGTAAATCAATCTTAGAAAAGACTGATGCATCTCGCAACTGGTCAAATAAATCATCAATGCGAGGCAAGGGATACCTGTTCTTTAGTCACTTGGTTCAGCTTTCTGTAGTCAATGCATAACCTAAGTGACCCGTCTTTCTTCTTGACGAATAATACAGGTGCGCCTCAAGGGGAAACACTAGGGCGATTAAATCCCTTATCAAGCAACTCCTGCAACTGCCTCCTCAACTCGGCTAACTTCACAGGTGCCGTCCGATATGGAGCCTTCGAGATAGGAGAGGTGCCCGAAAGCAACTCTATGGTAAACTCTATCTCTCTATCCGGTGGCAATCCAGACAAGTCATCAGGAAAGACGTCTGGAAAATCCTGCACTACCTCAATCTCTGCAAGAGTAGGTGACTCATCAGCCTCTGGTACTAACACCACGCTGGCAAGAAAAGCGTCACAACCCTTGTTTACCATACGCATCGCCTTCATGGCAGAGATGACCATCTTTCCCGCCAAGTTCCTTAGCAAGGGATGAGAGAACTCGTCCTCACCAGGAATGCGGAAAACAATCCTCTTCCGACGACAATCCACTAACGCATAGTGCTCCTCTAGCCAATCCAGACCAAGAATAGCATCATAGTCCTTCATCTTTACCAAGAAGAAACACCCATCTAGGACTCTATCCTCAATGCACACAGGTAACGACGGAATGCACTTCCTAGTCGATACCGTACCCGCAGGGGTGTGCACAGACAAAGGGACCTCTAACTCCTCAGACTCTACACTTGACTCTAGGGCTAACTACCTAGCGAACCGCTCGGAAATGAACGAGTGAGTAGCACCCGTATCAAAAAACCGAGCGTGCACACCTAAAAGCAAAATCGTACCTTCGGTGACATGCTCGCCTGCTCGGCGTCCTCGCGCGCTAAAGCAAACACTCGAGCTGGGCTCGAGGCCTTCCTGGTCTTCCTGTAGCTAGCGCTGCTACCGCTACCGCTGGGGCTGGCGCTCCGCGCTGGACTCCCTACTGAAGTCTTGGGCAATCTTTGATCTTGTGGTCGCTGCTTCCGCACTTCAAGCACTTTCCCGTAATCATCCAACATTCGGTACCACCATGTGTTTTCCCACAGTGGGGACACTCTTTCTTCACACCAGAGGAACATACAGAGGGTACCTGAGAACTGCCGACTGCCACTGATCGTTGCTGTGTCGGGTACACCACTTTCTTCTTGTCTTGCCGTTGGAATGTCGCTGCTGGCCTCTTCTGCGAAGCTTTCTTTTCTTCCAGGTATCGCTCCATCTCTCCCTCCTGCCTACAAGCAGCACTAAGGGCCTCATCCAACGTGCGGTGGTCAAATGCCACGAGTCTCGTCCGCAGTGATGGCTTGAGTCCCATCATGAACTTCTTTGTCTTCCTGCGCTCATCTGCCACGATATGAGGTGCATACTTAGAGAGTTCAGAAAATCTTGCCTCATATTCCAGCACAGTCATGGAGCCTTGAGCCAAAGAGAGGAACTCCTGCTCCATCCAATCTTGAACATGCTCGGGATGAACTTAGCCCGAAAGAGCCTCACGAACTCGTCCCAAGCAACCTCTACTGCGCCGTCCTCAAACCGCGCACGCAGTAGTGAAGACCACCATACATCAGCTCTTTCCTGCAATACACCTTCATAAGCTCCATCTACAAAAATCTAGCTTAATCAAAACATACAATCATACAAAATTAACACATACTGTAGCATGTAGGTGGCTAATGTGACCTTATCCTCATCTGCACACCTGATGGCTCGGAAGATCTTTTCTATCTCCCTCATCCAGCTTTCAGCCAACAACGGATCGCTCTCCCCCTTAAAAGAGGGTGGCAGCATCCTCTTGAATCTCTCCATGGTAGAAGGTCCACCATGGTCCTGAGCTGGTACTTGAGCCTGCTACAGTACACAACAAGCATTTCACAATCAATACAATATTGCATAATTAAATAAAACAGACTATTATCATTTTATTAGTCTAACCTGGGCCTCCAACTGTGCCTGGAGTGTTGCCTGGGTATGAGCCTGCGTCTGCATGGCTTGCACCAGACCTTGCATGAATACTCCATAATCCACAGGCGGCAGTAGGGGAAGTACAGGACCTTGCGGTGCCGAGGCCTGCTGCTCCGCCCGCTCGTCACGTCTCGGCTCGTCCTCACGGGCCGGCGCTCCGCCACGCCTACCTCTCGAAGCCATGGCTGTAATGAATTTCATCCACCATTAGAGCTAGGTTACTAAGTTTTCTAACCATTTTCTTATCTTTTTCAATTTTATTAATCAATTCTACACATGTGGACATTTCTATGTAGACTTAGCATGTAATGAAGATGATGACTTATGTATATTCATGTGCAATCTCAACTGGTTGCTCTGATACCAATCTCTGTAGCGACCCTCATTATATCGGTACGGTTATACCAACCCACGTCGATATAGTGAACGTTGCCACAGTGGGACATTTACCCAACAATAACATTCAGCTGAGATACACGTGAATATAAGAACAGAGTAGGGGAAATAAAAGAACCACTGTCTTCATTTCATTCATCATCCACATTAACATACATGATTCGATAACATTTAAAGAACTAAAAGTCCATATATTAATTGCTGAAAATCAAATACATATTGTCCACACTTAAACATTCTTTCCATGATAGTGCTAATACAATGTTTCAATTACATACATCAAAATGCCAAAATGTCACAACTAAGCTCCACCATCTAGCTACTCCCCGCGCTCAGAGTCGCTTTCCACGGTCTCCTCCAAAGGGGTCACTACTACACTGTACGCCGAAGCAAGTAATGAGTCTAAAAGACTCAGCAAATAACTCTACACATACCATACATGTACATGTCACAGCAGATTTTTAATTACACATTTACAAGACACAATATATAGCATGCGTGACATTGAAATTGACATGGTGATTCTACTTATTAAACACATGATTCAAGCTTTCAGATTTTCTAAATCAAAATCTCCTATCACATGCTCTCTAATCATTCCCACACATGAAAATTTACTTTCAATTAAACTAAAACATGAGAGCAATCTAGCATGACTAGCTTACATACATGAAGAACACATTGCTAACATGGTTGCTACTCATTCGTATACATGCACATAACCATTTCACATGCTTTAAGCTTGCTGTTTTGATGTGTTTGACACTTTACAATCTAACACATGGAGCTATCTTCTCATTCAACCACACGTGAGGGCATGCACGCATGGAATGGTTCACACATAAGTAAGGATTGTCCCTAGCATGGGTTCTACGCATTGTACACATATAGCACAAAATCATAACCACATGGTTGCTATCTAAATGATTTCAGATCATCATATCATGGGTTTTCAATTAAAAATCCTCACATTTTGGTTTCTCAATTTTACACAATTTCTAATTCAATACTTTTACCTTTTTACACATTGCACATTTACACATTGTTCACATACACAATTTGCACATGATCACAATCACATTACATTTTACAATTTAGTTCCGTGACACATAGTCCAAACCACCAGAGAAGGACACATCACATCACATACACATAGACATCACCTAGGCAATACAGTGACGACTCTTGGACTGCGCAGACCAGGAGAACAAGTCTCCACCCTAACCAGTGGTACTTGTCCACTCCAGGATTTCATCTAATGCCCTTAGGATCACAACACATTGAACCTTCTCATGGGGACTTTTCCATGATACGGTTCCAC
>JACBKR010005969.1:0-15233 GCA_014218235.1 Colocasia esculenta | reverse complement strand
AAAAGATCGCTTCTAATCTTGGTACATCTTGGTGACCTGTTGAGCTTCTGCAAGAACATGCTCACAGACATCCACAACATCAGGAACACAAACTCGGTGCTGGAATCTAATAACCACCGTCCTCATCTCGAGCAATGCCTCCTTGCCCACCATCTTCTGAAGCCAAGGATCAGCTCTCTGCTACTCAATCACCTCATCCAGAACTGTGGACCGGATAGACACTGAGCCACGAAAGCCTGACAAACTACGGCTCTAACTCAGTCATTGCACATGCTGCATCCTCAGCATCTTCCAATTTCCTAAGCAAAGACCTCTTCCGCTGAGTGCATCCACCACGACATTCGCTTCCCTAGATGATACTGAGCTCGAAGTCGTAGTCCTTGAGAACTCAATCCACCATCTCTGCTGCAGGTTCAACTCCTTCTGTGAGGAAAGAAAAGTACCTCAGGCTCTTATGGTCGTGGAACACCTCCAACTTGACACCATAAAGATAGTGTCTCCAGATCTTCAGTGCATGAACCACAACCTTAACTCCAAATCATGGGTCAGATAATTACGCTCATGCTCCTTTTATTGGCGAGAAGCATATGCAACTACCTTACCATGCTGCATCAGCACATAGACAAGACCTAGTCAAAGTAGATGGCAAAACCCTCTGCACCACTAGGCAAGATCAACACGGGTGCAGATGTAAGCCTCTCCTTCAACACTGGAAACTACTCTCGCAATCATCAGACCACACAAACTTCACACCCTTCCAGGTTAGCTTAGTAAAGGTGCGGCGATAGATGCAAAGCCCTAATGAATCACCTGTAATAGCTTGTTAATCCAAGAAAACTCTGAATCTCCGATGGGGTCCTTGGAATCTCCCAATCTAAACACTGCCTGGACCTTCGCCGGATCAACTGCAACTTCAGCGCTTGAGATAACATGCCCACGGAAATGAACCTCGCGCATCCAGAAATCACACTTACTGAACTTAGCATACAACTTGTGCTCTCAGAGAATCTCCAGAACAACCCTCAAATGCTCACAGTGTGTAGCCTCATCAGGAGAATAGACTAACACATCGTCAATGAACACCACTACAAAGCTATCCAGATAAGGCCTAAACACCCTGTTAATGAGATCCATGAACGCTACAGGGGCATTGGTCAGACCAAATGGAAGCACAAGAACTTAGTGTGTCCATAACGAGTTCTGAAACCTATCTTAGACACATCTTCATCCTTAATCCTCAACTGGTGATAACGGACCACAGATCAATCTTAGAAAACATCGATGTATTCTGCAACTGATCGAACAAATCATTAATCCACGGCAAGGAATACTTGTTCTTCACTATCCCTGGTTGAGCTTCCTGTAATCGATGCACAACCTGAGGAAACCATCCTTCTTCTTCACGAATAATATGGTGCGCCCATGGTGACACACTAGGGTGAATGATCCCTTATCCAGCAAATCCTGCAACTGCTTTCTCAGCTCAGCTACCTCCACAGGTGCCATCTGATATGGAGCCTTAGAGATAGGAGAGGTGCCTGGAAGCAACTCTATAGTAAACTCTATCTCCCTAGCTGGTGGCAATCCAGACAAATCATCAGGAAAATATGTCTGGAAATTCCTGCACTACCTCAATCTCCTCAGGGTCGGTGACTGATCAACCTTAGGACTAAGACCACACTGGCAAGAAATGCATCACAACCCTTGTTTCACCACCATCCTATCACCTTCATGGCAGAGATCAAAACCTTCCGCTAAGTTCCTTGGTAACGAATGTGAGAACTCATCCTCACCAGGAATACGGAAAGTAATCTTCTTCTCCTACAATCCACCAAGGCATATGTGCTCTCAAGCCAATCCAAACCTAGATTAGCATCATAGTCCTTCATCTTGAGCAAATAGAAGCACCCAAATAAGCCCGGTCCTTAATGCACACAGGTAAAGACAGAATACACATCCTAGTCGATGCCGTACCTGCTGGTGTGCACAGACAAAGGGACTTCTAAACTCCTCTGCCTCCACTCCAGACTGCTGCTAACTGCTTGGCAAACCACTCGAAAATGAATGGGTGTGTGGCACCCGTATCAAACATACCCAAGCTGCACACCCATGACTAGAACTGTACCTTCCGTGACGTTCTCGGCCTGCTCCGATCCTCTCGTGCTAGTGCAAACACTCAAGTTGGCTTGAGGCCTTCCTGGTCTTCCTGTCACTGGCGCTGCTGCTGGGGCTGGGGCGATCCACTCTGCACACGCTGCTGAAGTCTAGGCAATCCCAAATTGGTGCTCAGTGCTGCCACACTTGAGACACATTCCTGCCAACTTCCAACACTCGTGCCGTCGTGTGCCTTCCACAGTAAGGACATACCTTTTTGTCTCTAGGTCTGAAGTTGGGGTGACTGTGGTGTAACTGCCTGCTGACGCGTAGCCGCCACTAGTCGCTAGGGTGACTAGTACACTGCCTTCTTCCTGTCCTACCTCTAGACAGGTGGCGTGGACCTCTTCTGCGCTGCCTCTTCTTTTCTAGGTATCGGTCCATCTTGCTCTCCTGCTGCACGCTGTGCTGAGAGTCTCATCCAAGGTGCGGTGGTCAAAAGCCACTATCCTCGACCTCAGTGATGGTTGAGCCCCATCCAAACTCTTAGCCTTCTGCGCTCATCAGCAACTATATGGGGAGCGTACTTAGATAGCTCGGAAAACCTGGCCTCATACTCAAGACCGTCATGGGCCCTGAGTGAGAGAATGAACTCCTGTTGCATCTTTTCCTGGATGTGCTCAGGGATGAACTTGGCCCGAAATAGCCTCGTAAACTCTGCCCAAGTCACCACTACAGCACACCATCCTCGCACCTGGTATGCAGTACGGAGGCTACCAAACCTTGGCTCTCTTCTATAGCTTGTAGGTAGCTAGGTACTTTGTCTTCCTCGGCACACTTGATGGCTCGAAAAATCTTCTCAACTTCCCTTATCCATCTCTTCGCTAAGAGGGGCTGACTTCCCTTAAAAGAAGGCGGAGCCTCCTCTTGAACCTCTCCATGATGTTATGATGTTTAAAGAACCGTTTCAGTATATTTTTCTGTAGTTTAAACGGTGGAAAACCTGTAGAGCCGGATTAGGGTTTCTGCAGGGTTTGAGGCCGAAGAACTTGGCGTCAACATCGCTTGTCGCCAAGCTCTTCAGCCAGGATGTAGACGGCCAGATCCTTTGCCGTTGACTTCTTGTAAGCGGCAGTCGATGTTGCCGCCTACTGGTTATGAACAGAAATGACAGTTACGGTATTTATCGATAATGCGTGTGTATTGGTATGAGTGCACTGAGTGCACACGCTCTCGTGTTTAGCATACCTTGTATGCTGTGCGCTATACTTTCGTGCTGCGCGTTGTATTACGCGAGTCAGTTGGGTTCACATGTAGTGAACCATTGTTACTTGTGGTTTACGTGGGTTTCACGTGGTTTGTGTGTGACGTGCACGTGGTTCTGTGTACGTGGCTAGTAGTACGAAGCCTACCGTGGTTACTCTCTAGTTGGGTGCCCCAGGTTCTTGTGAGCCAGGCTGTTAGCTCGGGGCTTTGTCCCGTACTTGTGTGTACTGTCGAGGTCTGTGTCGTCTGACCTGGACACCCTCACTCTTGTATTTGAGTTGCACGTCTGGCTGAGGGAAAGACGACGTGGGACAGTGACACTTGTGTTTGTCTTTAGTCACTTGTAGCGCGCTCGTAGTTGGGGGACGGACACCAGTAGTCGACACTGGTCCCCAGCTAGTCCTTTTCCAGTGCCTCACTCTAGAGAGCCCGGGCCAGGGTCTCCTGAGGTGTCAGGCATGGGCCTGCGACTGTGTGGTCTGCAGGTGGTGGTGTTTAGTTGGTCTCCACAGTTGCTTGACCTTTTCACGTGGAGCGGTAGCTGTACCTTTCGTCCGTGGCTGCGAGACTGAGAGGTAGACCTGTGTTAGTTTGTCCGAGTCAGTTTCTGGTGTCGCGAACCAGTTCACGTGGCTCGTGTTGGCTGTCTCTACTTTAGCTTGTACACCGTACTGGTTTGCCGTTTAATTATTAAAGTTGTTTCTCGAAGTCGGCAGACGGTGAGTACTTTTACAGCTTTAATATTCTGTTTAGCTGTTCTATAAATTTTTGGTATTGTTTACTGCTTTCGTACCTGTGGTTTTGGTTTGCTCGGTGTTGGGGGAGTTCCCTACTGAGCCAGTGACTAGCGAGGCTCACCCCTACCCCCACAGGGAGCGCGGAGGACGTTTCACGACCGTCGTCTAGCTCAGAGCCGCGCCGTAGCGGTGCAGGGTCAGTACCTCCAGCAGTGTAGTTCCAGCTGTGCAGTACTCCAGCAGTGTAGTTTAGTTAGTTGTTTACTTTCTTCAGTTGTACTCGAGGTAGCCCCAGGCTCTTGTACATTCTTCAGTTTTTGTGGAAATTTGGCTATGTAACTTGTGAATTATATATATAAAATGGTGTGTTCCTTTGTGTTTACACGGACTGTGGTTTGGTTTCCCTTGCGAGGCTTCGGCCCGTTCGCGGGAGGCGGACTCGGATCAAGTACGTTATCGGTTTAACGGGCTTGGCCGAGGCATTCCGCCACAGTTGGCATCAGAGCAAGGTCTGTGCTAATATAGAGAACTAGAGATATATAGCCTTATTTCAGTCTTTGTACACTGCTGGTAGGGACCCTGGTTTTTGATAGCAGAAGAACCAGTGATGCAGGTGGAGAAGTTTCTGAGATTGCAGCCACCTACTTATTCGGGAGGGCCGAATCCAGATATAGCTGAGCATTGGGTTCATGAAATTGAGAGGGTCTTTGCGACTGTGAGGTGTCCGACAGCAGATAGAGTTGTATTAGCTGCTTATCAATTGAGGGGCTTTGCCTTGGAATGGTGGCGACTGAAGATGCAGACCACTTCGCAGGTAGGACAGAGGAGGCCATCACTTGGTCGAATTTCTTGATGTATTTAACGATACATTCTTTTCGATTCAAGTGCAGCAGGTGAAAAGAGAACAATTCCGGACTCTTCAGCAAGGTAACTCTTCAGTTCTAGAGTACCAGATGAGGTTATGGCACTCAGCCGTTATGCACCTTATGTTGTTTCTGATAATAATATGATGGTTGAGTACTTATTAGAGGCTTGAGAGTGGAATTGCAGATGCGATAGTACCTCTTATGTGCAAGACAGTGGAAGAGGCAGCTCAGAGAGTAGCTACTTTGGAGAGATCTATTCGGACTCGTCAGGTGGGCGAGTCAGGTTCAGGTAGTTTCCGGTTACCGCAGCAGTCAGTGGGTGCAGCAGGGGTAAAGCACTAGCAGGACCTTCTTCATCAGGCTTCGGTAAATGGGGTCAAAAATTAAAGCAAGCATTTAAAGGAAAAGGAAGAGGATGGGGAGGTCGTCCGCAGTTCCAGCAGGGCCGAGGTAGGCCTGAGGTGGAGGAGTCGCAACAGAGTACTGCCAGGCAGCCTGTTACTCCACCGGATATAGATGCTATAATTGTAATCAGCCGGACATTTGATCCGCAATTGTCCCTATCGAGGGAGTATGGATATGGTAGAGGTGTGCAGCAGTAGCAGCAGCCTCAGCAGTTTCAGCAGCCACAGTCAGGTCGTGGCAGAGGAGCACCGCAGCAGCGGGGAAGAGGCCGGGTTATGGCTATCACCCGAGCCAGGCGGAGGCATCGAATATGATAGAAGGTACTTTACCTCTTTATGAATATTCAGCAAGAGTTTTATTTGATTCGGGTGCCTCTCATTCTTTTATTTCCAAAGAATTTCTGGATTGTATAGCTCATCCTTTAGAGGAGAAGTCTTGTGAGTTAGTAGTGGAGGTTCCTTCAGGTGAGTTTTTACTCACTTCGAGCTATATAGATGAAGCTCCTGTTATGATTGAAGGGAACCAGATGCCGGGTCGGTTATATGCCCTGCGGTTGTCAGATTATGATATTATTTTGGGTATGGACTGGCTTGAGATGTATGAGCAATGTTAGATTGCAAAGAAAAGGATCGTTTTGTCATCCTAATGGTGCGGTATTTGAATATCAAGGTATGCCTTTTTATACCTCTAAGTTTCTAATTTCTGCAATTAAAGCTAGAAAGTTGATAAATGCTGGATGTGTGGCTTATTTAGCCTCGGTAAGTCTGGTAGAAGCTAGTCAGCCAGTAGAAGCAGTTCCCGTGTTAGGGAATTTGCTGATGTTTTTCCTGAGGATTTGCCTGGTTTAGCTCCACAGAGAGGTGGACTTTACTATTGAGTTGCTGCCAGGTACCATGCCGATTTCTAAAGCTCTATATCGGATGGCACCAGCAGAACTTAAAGAATTGAAAAAGCAGTTAGAAGAGCTGTTGCAGAAAGGGTTATTAGACCGAGTCATTCCCCGTGGGGAGCGCCGGTTTTATTTGTGAAAAAGAAAGATGGAAGTTTTCGGATGTGTATTGATTATAGAAAGTTAAATGATGTGACCATCAAGAATAAGTACCCGTTGCCGAGAATAGATGATTGTTTGATCAATTGCAATCAGCAAAGGTGTTTTCCAAAATTGATTTGAGGTCTGGGTACCATCAGTTAAGAATTAAAGAAGAAGATATAGACAAGACAACATTCAGAACTAGATATGGTCACTTTGAGTTTGTGGTTATGCCTTTTGGGTTGACTAATGCTCCTGCAGGTTTTATGGATCTGATGAATAGAATTTTTCATCCATATTTAGATCAATTCATTGTGGTCTTTATCGATGATATTCTAATTTACTCAGCATCTGAAGAGGAGCATGCAGCTCATTTGAGGTTTACCCTGCAATTGTTAAGGGATAACCAGTTGTTTGCCAAATTCAGTAAGTGTGAATTTTGGTTGAAAGAAATTCAGTTTCTGGTCATGTTATCTCTGCTAGAGGAGTGGCAGTGGACCCAAGTAAAGTGGAAGCAGTGATGAGATGGGAAGTGCCTAGGACAATAACTGAGATTAGAAGTTTTCTGGGAGTAGGGTATTACAGGCGCTTCATTCAAGATTTTTCTAAGATTGCGGCACCTATGACTAAGTTGACTAGGAAAGGGGTGCTTTTGTGTGGTCTGGTGAATGTCAGAAAAGTTTTATGGAATTAAAGAAGAGACTTACTTCAGCACCTATATTGACATTACCGGCAGGGAGTGGAGGTTTTGTGTTGTATACTGATGCTTCAAGGAGAGGTCTTGGCGCAGTGCTTATGCAGCATGGTAAAGTGATAGCGTATGCGTCCAGACAATTGAAGCCAGCAGAGGAGAATTACCCCACTCATGATTTGGAATTAGCAGCAGTTGTATTTGCCTTGAAAATATGGAGGCATTATCTGTATGGCGAGAGATTTGAGATCTTTACAGATCATAAAAGCTTGAAGTATATCTTCTCGCAGAAAGATTTAAATCTTCGCCAGCGCAGATGGATCGAGTATTTAAAAGATTATGATTTCAGTTTGGCTTACCATCCGGGTAAGGCCAATGTTGTAGCAGATGCCTGAGCAGAAAGGCATATATGAATTTGATGATGATTAAAGAGTGGAAGTTGTATGAAGAAGTAGCGGAGAACTCCTTATATGTGCCCAGTAGTCAGCGACGGGCAGTGCTAGCTGCTAGTGCTGTAGAGCCGTCTTTGTATTGGCAGATAGTTGAAGCTCAGAGAGCAGATGCCAGTTTGGCTGAAATTGTAAAAATGGACGGAGTTACTATTGATGATAATTGTGTGGTTAGGCTCAGGGCAGGTTGTTTGTTCCAGCAGAAAGAGAGGTAAGCAGCGAGTATTGGAAGAGGCTCATAAATCTAGGTACACTATTCATCCGGGTAGTACTAAAATGTACCATGATTTGAGAAAGCATTTCTGGTGGCCTTATGAAAAAGGAAATAGCAGAATTTGTTTCAAGATGTGCTATCTGTCAGCAGATTAAAGCAGAGCATCAGAAGCCTGGAGGTCTATTGCAACGTTGCCCATTCCACAGTGGAAGTGGGATGATATTGCTATGGACTTTGTGGCAGGTTTACCAAGGTCGAGTTCAGGGCATAATGGAATATGGGTATTTGTTGACAGATTGACCAAGGTATGCAGATTAGTGGCAGTGAGTATGTCTTGGACAGTGGACAGGTTGGCAAATATTTATGTTGAAAGATTGTTCCACTGCATGGTATCCGAAGAGAATTGTGTGATAGAGATCCAAGATTTACTTCTTGTTTTTGGAGAAGTTTGCAGAAGTGATTGAACTGAGTTAATGTATAGCTCGCTTATCATCCTCAGACAGATGGTCAGACAGAGAGGACTATCCAGACAATTGAAGATATGTTGCGGCTTGTTGTTTAGTTGGGGAGGTAGCTGGGAGCATCATTGGGCAATGGTTGAGTTTGCCTACAATAATAGTTATATACCAGTCTTGGGATGGCACCGTATGAAGCTTTATATGGAAGGCCATGTAGAACCCCATTGAATGGCATGAAGTGGGAGAAAGGCAGTTAGTGGGTCCTGAATTGATCCAGCAAACCACAGAGGTGGTGAAGCTTATTAAAGAGAAATTAGGCAGCTCAAAGTCGGCAGAAAAGTTATGTGGATGTTTGGAGGAGACCACTTCAGTTTGAAGTGGGAGATTTTGTTTCCTAAGGGTTTCCGAGTAAAGGTATTATGAGTTTGGCAAGACTGAAAGTTGAGCCCGAGTATGTGGGACCTTTCAAGTGTTAGAAAGGATTGGGGAAGCAGCTTATAGGCTAGATTTGCCAGCAGATTTTGCAGATGTGCATGATATTTTCCAAGTCTCCATGTTGAGAAAATGTATTGAAGATCCAACTCAAATAATCAGATATCAAGGTGGTGACCTGAGGCCGGACATGACTATGCCAGAATATCCGGTGCAGATCACAGATCGAAAGATAAAGAACTGAGAAATAAAGAAATTGAGCTAGTTAAAGTGAGATGGGAAAATAGGTTGGGAGGTGAGGATACCTGGGAGTTAGCGGAGGAAATGGCTAAAGGGTATCCCTATCTGTTTGAATAAGCTTTGTATTTCTTTTTAGATGATAGTGCTTGTAAAGATGTGTATGTTTAACTTGTTTAACTTTGAATTGTGTTATGAATTTCGAGGTCAAAATTTCTTTTTAGATGATAGTAATGTAACGTCGCATGCTTTTCGGATCCATACGGATCATGTGTGTGTGGTTGTGTAGGCCGTTGTGAGGCCAATGTGAGTTGGTTGTGTGGAATGTATGGTGTGGATGTGTGGCTTGAGCAGGTAAAGTGCAGGGTGGTCCTGAAATGAAATAGGATCTGCTGCACTTCAGTGGAGTTGGTGGCCAGGGGTGGCCGTTGACTGGTTGGCACCAGGTAAGTGGACGTTGACTGCATGAACTTGGCGGCTTAGGATGTGGACGTTTATGGTGGCGGTTTCTTGGAGCATAGGGGTTGACGCGAACTGAGAATTCTGCAGGTTATAGGCTCACCCGAGGGTAGGTTTCTTACCTGGTTCTCTTCCCCTCTTGCCCCAGCTTGTTGCCCCAGTGTTCCTAAAGCTTCCAACAGGTATTGAAGGGTGCTTGGAGGATCGTGGAAGCGTGGCGTCGCCGAATTGTACGAGGAAAAGTCGTGGCGTGGTGCAATTCCGTGGGAGCTCGCGGAGGGTACGACGTGAACCGGGAAATTTGGGAGGTTCTAGTGTTCTGAGGTAGGGGACGAACCCGTTTAGCTTCATAGAAACATTAAAACACATCGTAACCACCTGAATCAGCATGATAATGTATTTTCAGATTAAGTTACCATACGGGGATAATGGGTGGTTTGAGTAATTTAGTGAACAAAGCATGCTGTGTTGGGTTGTTTTGGGTTCATGCATGTTTAAAGAACCGTTTCAGCATATTTTCTGTAGTTTAAATGGTTGGGAAACCTGTAGAGCCGGATTAGGGTTTTGCAGGTTTGAGGCCGAAGAACTTGGCGTCAACATCGCTTGTCGCCAAGCTCTTCAGCCAGGATGTAGACGGCCAGATCCTTTGCCGTTGACTTCTTGTAAGCGGCAGTCGATGTTGCCGCCTACTGGTTATGAACAGAAATGACTAAGTTACAGTATTTATCGATAATGCGTGTGTATTGGTACATGAGGTGCACTGAGTGCACCAAGGCTCTCGTGTTTAGCATACAAGGTATGTTGTTAGCTACTTACTTAGTGTTGCGCGTTGTATTACGCGAGTCAGTTGGGTTCACGTGTAGTGAACCATTGTTACTTGTGGTTTACGTGAGGTTTCACGTGGTTTGTGTGTGATGTGCACGTGGTTCTGTGTACGTGGCTAGTAGTACGACGCCTACCGTGGTTACCTCTCTAGTTGGGTGCCCCAGGTTCTTTATGAGCCAGGCTGTTAGCTCGGGGCTTTGTCCCGGTACTTGTGTTGTACCGTCGAGGTCTGTGTCGTCTGACCTGGACACCCTCACTCTTGTATTTGAGTTGCACGTCCGGTGAGGGAAAGACGACAGTGGGATAGTGACACTTGTGTTTGTCTTAGTCACTTGTAGCGCACTCGTAGTTGGGGGTACAGACACCAGTAGTCGACACTGGTCCCAGCTAGTCTTTTCCAGTGCCTCACTCTAGAGAGCCCGGGCCAGGGTCTCCTGAGGTGTCAGCTGGGCCTGCGACCGTGTGGTCCGCAGGTGGTGGTGTTTAGTTGGTCTCCACAGTTGCTTGACCTTTTCACGTGGAGCGACAGCTGGACCTTTCGTCGTGGCTGCGAGACTGAGAGGTAGACCTGTGTTAGTTTGTCCGAGTCAGTTTGGTGTCGCGAACCAGTTCATGTGGCTCGTGTTGGCTGTCTCTACTTTAGCTTGTACACCTGTACTGGTTTACGTTTATTATAAAGTTGTTTCTCGAAGTCGGCAGACGGTGAGTACTTTTACAGCTTAATATTCTGTTTAGCTGTTCTATAAATTGTGGTATTGTTTACTGCTTTCGTACCTGTGTTTTGGGTTTGCTCGGTGTTGGGGGAGTTCCCTACAGCCAGTGACTAGCGAGGCTCACCCCTACCCCACAGGTGAGAGCGAGGAGGACATTTCACGACCGTCATCCAGCTCAGAGCCGCGCGTAGCGGTGCAGGGTCAGTACCTCCAGCGGTGTAGTTCCAGCTGTGTAGTACTCCAGCAGTGTAGTTTAGTTAGTTGTTACTTTCTTCAGTTGTACCTCGGGATATGCCCCAGCTCTTGTACATTCTTCCAGTTTTGTGGAAATTTGGCTATGTAACTTGTGAATTAATATATAAAATGGTGTGGTCCTTTGTGTTTACACGGACTGTGGTTTGGTTTCCCTTGCGAGGCTTCGGCCCGTTCGCGGGAGGCGGACTCGGATCAAGTACGTTATCGGTTAACGGGCTTGGCCGAGGCATTCCGCCACACGGGCTGTCACGACGAGACCTCGGAAGATGACACATCGAGCCGTCGCGTTACAGGATCTGCGCAGATCCTGCCAGAGCAAGGACAGGTTCTTGGATTGCGGACCAGACTTCCCTTCTTTTGACACAGGGTGCTTCTAAAATAGAGAACAATTGTACAGGGTATGAAAATAACGAAACCAGTTTTAAAACAACCTAGACATACAAGGGTACTTCCAGTAAATCGGAATTGGATAATAAGGATGGTTTCGATGGCTTTGATCACGGGGAACACAAGGTCAGACCAAGGGTAACTTGAAGACGTAGTTTTATGCAGCAACCCTATTACCACGCTTATAACTCTCTAACTATGAGATTTAGACAAAACGTTCAACATGAACCTGACGAGGACAATAGTAGAATAATTTCATGTTATGAGTTTTCTCTAATTCGGTCTTGAAACATGTGCAACATATTATGAACGAGAAAAGCTCTAACAGTGCGCGACTTTGGCAAAACACTTATAAATCAAGATCTACTAAATGAAATTCGATGAAACCAGTGGGAAATGAAAGTTAACTTGATGCTCTACACATTGGTATAGGATATGTTAAGGTTTGGCCCGAGAAAACCTACCTTTTGGGTTGAAGAAGTCCCGTTATTCCAGAAAACCGTGTGTTCAGACCACTTGGAGGAAAACGCTTACTACCCGTATATACTGCATGGAATTGGGCATTCCACTTGGTTAGAATGTAGACTTGACCCTCTTTCAGGGGTATAGGCCTTGCAAGGTTGGTTTAGGTTTGACTCACCTTTGGTCGACTTCAATAGGGTGGTTTGTGCAGGTCGCAGCAGACGAGAAGGGGAAGAAGAACGGCTTCTTGTGGTCGTTCCACAGCTCCTCAGCCACCAAGAGCTCCTCCACACGACCATCGCAAGTTCTAAATTCGTTCCTAGTGTTTGGTGAAGAGTATTTAAGTAACCATGGTGTTTAGGAGTCCTATTATAACTAGGAAAAGAGGATTTCGGGATTGGCATGTTTGGTTTCCTATTTTTGATGATTTCCTCCTCCCTTTGAGTGTGTGAGGCATTAGGAAACCTCCTCATAGTTAGGCACGAATTTGGGTTGCCATGAATGCATGATTGCATCCCAATTCAACTCTAATTGCCTCTTTTTAATTTCAGCTTATTTATGGTTACGAATTCTATGTATTTTCTAGCTTTATTTGATTTTGGGCAAATGTTGCCCATTGCCCAATTATGATAATGGGTCATCAATATATAATGTTGGAAGTCTCCCAACACTTTTATTTAATTTTTGATTGCGTCGTATTTCCGTGTTAACGGTTTTCCGACTTGTTTCCTTATTTAGATAATCGGTCACAATACTCTCAAACCTAGCCAAAATGATTTTATTGAACCAAATTCCTTGATGGGTCATTAGAGGATATTATTGAAGTCCATATATGATTTTTATTTAATTTTGACTCATCCACGTACGTGTGATAATGATTTTACGACTTATTCATGAATTACGATAATAAGTCGCGAAACACTTTAAACTTGGCTAATACGATTTTTTGTTTCAAAAATTTTTTGTTGAAACATTTAGTAATAATGTTTAGGGTGATTTATAATTTTTATGAAATTTTTCGATGTGTTTTAGCACATACGATAATGATACGTATGTTTTAATACTCCGATATTATGGAAATTATTTATTTCCATTATTTGAGTTTTATGTAGTTAAAATGTTCGGGGTGCTACACTCGAACTAGCCATCTGTCTGGGGATGGAACACTGAACTAAGCTTCAGCTGAGAACCCAAAGCCTCCTGAAGACCCTGCCACAGCCTCGAAGTAAACCTTGGGTCTCGATCCGAAATAATAGACTTCGGCACACCATGCAATCTCACAATGTTGCCAACATACACCCTTGCCAAACTCTCCACAGACCGCTTCTTCTTCATAGGCAAGAAATGCTGTCTTGGAGAAATGATCTACAATCACCCAAATCGAGTCATTGCCCTTAGTTGATTTGGGCAAGCCCGTCACAAAATCCATAGTGATTGCTTCCACTTCCATACTGGTATCTCCATCTTCTGCATAAGCACCAGATGTCGCTGATGCTTGGCCTTCACTTGCTGGCACACTAAACATCTGACACGAACTCAGCCACATCCTTCTTCATGCCAGACCACCAACCAAAAATCTCTTCTAATCCTGGTACATCTTGGTGACCTGTGAGCTTCTGCAAGAACATTCTCACGGACATCCACAACATCAGCAACACAAACTCGGTGCTGGAATCTAATAACACCGTCCTCATCTCGAGCAATGCCTGCCTTGCCACCATCTTCTGAAGCCTAGGATCAGCTCTCTACTGCTCGATCACTCCTCCAACTGTGGACGGATAGACAACTGAGCCACGAAAGCCTGACACAACTATGGCTCTAACTCAGTCATCGCACATGCTGCAACCTCAAGCATATCTTCCAATCCTGCCTAAGCAAAGACCTCTTCCTGCTGAGTGCATCCGCCACGACATTCGCCTTCCCTAGATGATACTGAAGCTCGAAGTCGTAGTCCTTGAGAAACTCAATCCACCATCTCTGCTGTAGGTTCAACTCCTTCTGCGAGAAAAGATACCTCACTCTTATGGTCTGTGAACGCCTCAACTTGACACCATAAAGATAGTGTCTCCAGATCATCAGTGCATGAACCACACCGCTAACTCAAAATCATGGGTCAGATAGTTACGCTCATGCTCCTTTAATTGGCGAGAAGCATATGCAATACCTTACCATGCTGCATCAGCACACAACCAGACCTATCTGAGAAGCATCAGAGTAGATGGCAAAATCCTCTGACACACTAGGCAAGATCAACAAGGGTGCAGATGTAAGCCTCTCCTTCACAACTGGAAACAACTCTCAATCATCAGACCACATAAACTTCACACCCTTCCTAGTTAGCTTAGTCAACGGTGCGGCGATAGATGCAAAGCCCTCAATGAATCGCCTGTAATAGCCTGCTAAGCCAAGCAAACTCCGAATCTTCGATGGGGTCCTTGGAATCTCCCAATCTAACACTGCCTGGACCTTCGCCAGATCAACTGCAACTTCAGCGCCTGAGATAACATGCCCAAGGAATGATGACCTCGCGCATCCAGAAATCGCACTTACTGAACTTAGGATACAGCTTGTGCTCTCGGAGAATCTTCAGAACAACCCTCAAATGCTCACGGTGTGTAGGCCTCATCAGGAGAATAGACTAACACATCGTCAATGAACGCCACTACAAGCTATCCAGATAGGCCTAAAACACCTATTCATGAGATCCATGAACGCTTCAGGGGTGTTGTCAGACCAAATGAAAGCACAAGAAACTCATAGTGTCCATACCGAATTCTGAAAGCTGTCTTGGACACATCTTCATCCTTAATCCTCAACTGGTGATAACTGGACCACAGATCAATCTTAGAGAACACCGATGCATTCTGCAGCTGATCGAATAAATCATCAGTCCACACGTCAAGGGATACCTATTCTTCACTATCACCTGGTTGAGGTTCCTATAATCGATGCACAACCTAAGGGAACCATCCTTCTTCTTCACGAACAATACAGGTGCGCCCCATGTTGACACACTAGGGCGAATGAATCCCTTATCCAGCAAATCCCGTAACTGCTTTCTCAGCTCAGCTAACTCCGCAAGTGCCATCTGATATGGAGCCTTAGAGATAGGAGAGGTGCCTTGAAGCAACTCTATAGTAAACTCTATCTCCCTAGCTGGTGGCAATCCAGACAAATCATCAGTAAATATGTCTGGAAAATTCTGCACTACCTCAATCTCCTCAAGGGTCGGTGACTGATCGGCCTTAGGGAC
>JACBKR010005968.1:0-15210 GCA_014218235.1 Colocasia esculenta | reverse complement strand
GAAAGTGCGAGTTCTGGTTGCGCGAGTTCATTTCTAGGGCATGTTATCTCCGTGCTGGTGTTAGCTGTTGATCCAGCAAAAGCCAGCAGTTATGGATTGGGAGATTCCCAGACCCCTTCGGAGATTCGTAGTTTCCTTGGGTTAGCTGGTTATTATCGGCGATTCATTGAGGGTTCTCATCCATCGCCGCACCTTTGACAAAGCTGACCAGAAAGGGTGAGAAGTTCGTATGGTCTGAGACATGTGAGCGTAGCTTTCAGCTATTGAAGGCTAAGCTTACTTCTGCTCGGTATTGGTATTTGCCTAGTGGTCTAGAGGGCTTTGCCATTTATACGATGCATCTCAGATTGGTTTAGGTTGTGTACTCATGCAGCGAGAGAGGGTAGTGGCTTATGCTTCTCGTCAGTTGAGGAGCATGAGAGGAACTATCCGACTCATGATTTGGAACTCAGCAGCGTGGTTCATGCACTAAAGATCTGGAGGCACTATCTTTATGGTGTCAGATTTGAGGTGTTTACCGACCACAAAAGCTTGAAGTATCTTTTCTCCCAAAGGAATTAAACCTGAGGCAGAGAAGATGGATTGAGTTCTTGAAGGACTATGACTTCGACCTTCAGTATCATCCTGGAAAGGGAACGTCGTAGCAGATGCTCTTAGTAGAAAGAGTCTTGCTCCAGCAGGATTGGAAGATGTTGGAGGATGCAGCGTGCTCTATGACCGAGTTAGAGCCATCGTTGTGTCAGGCTTTTGTAGCTCAGCTATCCCTTAGATCCTCAGTCTTGGATGAGGTGATTGAGCAGCAGAAAGCCGATCCTAGATTGTTAGAGTTAGTGGGTAAGGCGGGCATTGCTCGTGATGAGGACGGTGTGATTAGATTTCAGCACCGTGTTTTGTCCCCGATGTGGTAGATGTCCGTGAGCATGTGTTAGCGAAGGCTCATAGATCGCAATTCTCTATTCATCCGGGTAACACTAAGATGTATCAGACCTGAAGAGATCATTTTGGTGGTCCGACATGAAGAAGGATGTTGCGGATTATGTGTCTAGATGCTAGTATGTCAGCAAGTGAAAGCCGAGCGGCAGCGACCATCCGGCCTTATGCAGAGGATGGATATCCCCGTATGGAAATGGGAAGCTGTCACTATGGACTTGTTTCGGGTTTGCCTCGATCTAGAAGGGGCAATGACTCGATTTGGGTAGTTGTAGATAGATTCTCGAAGACTGCTCATTTCTTGCCTATGAAGAAGAAGCAGTCAGTAGAGAGTTTAGCTAGACTGTATGTTAGCGGTATCATTAGATTGCATGGTGTGCCGAAGTCGATCATTTCGGATCGAGATCCGAGATTTACTTCGAGATTGTGGAAGGGTCTTCAGGATGCGTTAGGTTCAGAGCTTAAGCTCAGTTCGGCGTTTCATCCCCAGACCGATGGACAGTCCGAGAGGACTATCCAGACGCTCGAGGAGATGTTGAGAGCGTGTGTTCTGGATTGGAAGGATGATTGGGAGCGTCATTTACCTCTTGTGGAGTTCGCATACAACAACAGCTTTCATGCTAGTATTGGTATGGCTCCATTCGAGGCGTTGTATGGTAGGCCCTGCAGATCTCCTTTATGTTGGGGGAGACTGGTGATAGGCATTGATCGGACCGGAGTTAGTTCAGGAAACTTCGGATAAGATTCAGCTTATCAGGAAAAGGCTTGTTGCGGCACAGGATAGGCAGAAGAGTTATGCCGACAACAGGAGAGGATTTGGAGTTCGAGGTTGGCGATCATGTCTTCTTGAAGATATCGCCTACTCGTGGAGTTGTCAGATTTGGCAGGCATAGCAAGCTAAGCCCTAGATTCATTGGCCCATATGAGATTCTCAGACGTTTGGGCAGCGTGGCGTACGAGCTAGCATTACCCCCAGCTTTGGCTAGCGTTCACCCGGTATTCCACGTATCTATGCTCAGAAGTATGTCCGAGATCCGTCTCATGTGATTAGTCATGAGCCAGTGGAGATCCAGCCAGATCTTTCGTATGTCGAGCAACCCGTAGCCATTCTTGACCGAAGGTTCAGCATCTCCGAACAAGAGTATTGCGTCGGTGAAAGTTCTATGGCGAACTTCTCACGTGAGGAGGCTACGTGGGAGCTTGAGGATGCGATGAAGAAGAAGTATCCCCTTTTGTTTGAGTAGTGTCGTTCTAACTTCGAGGACGATTTCTTTAAGGGGGAGAGGGTGTAAGACCCTCGAATTTCCGTCGCATTATTTGTATTTATGTGTGTATAATTGTGCTTGTGTATGTATGTACATACTTACGTACGCATTAATTAGTATAATTACGTGTGCATGTGTTTATATTAATATAGATAATGCATGTATTGCATGGTGATAGTATGAATATAATACCGTATACATATTGCATGTAATATGCATGGTATGCATGGTTTCTGCATAATTTAGAGTTCTGGCCGAAGGCCATCTTGGTGTCAACCCCAGGCCGTTTAGGTTGTCAGCGTCCAGACATGGACGCCAACACTCATCCCGGCGTCCAGCGATATGGACGCCAATTTCTCTGCCTGCATGCGCAGCAGAGCTGCAAGCTTCTGAAACAAGGTATGCCCCCATTGGGGGATGTCCCCAACGGCTCTGAGGGTGTCCTATCACCCTAGTGAGTGGGAGAGAGACTCTCCTTAGTCTAAACCCGAAATGGCCTCTCCCCACTCTTCCCTTCACCTTGCAAGAGGAGAAAAGGAGTGGAAAAACCTAGAGAGAAAACTGTGAGAAAACCCCACCTTGGCACCCAAAAATCCGACCCCTTGGAGGTTGATCCGGCCATCTTCCCGACAAGAAGGAAGCTGGAGCAAGGAGAAGGCTTCCCCATCGTCCCCTTGCTGTGGAGCTCATCCAAGAACCCGAAGGAAGGTGATCTTGGAGGCCTTTCTGCAACTTCTTGGGACTGCCCAAGGAGGTCTTCACCGAGCCTAGATCCCTTGGAGAAATTTTCGAAAGGCAAGTGACCTACCCATGATGTCCCCTTATGAGTCTAGGTCGGTTTTATGATTTTTAAGCATTTTTCCTCGAGTCCTAGACCCTCCCATTCACCCAAGTTTCAGAGCTCGGGTCTGTGTTTCTTCACAGACCTGATTCGACGGCAAGGTCCCTGGATGCCCAGATCGTGCTTGGCGTCCATCGACCATGCCGCTGACCCTGAGTCAGTGGCCAGAGACCGCCCAGTTCCTCAGGACAGAACAGTGAACTGTTCTGCCCTTCTTCTACATTAATTTCGATATGTTTCCGTGATGAGGATATATGGTAAACCTTATACTCTATGTATAGTGTTAATTGTGGTGTGTGAATGAATGTGGGGTGTGATGGTGAATGTGGGAAATGGTATCCCTTAAACTTGTGAGCATGAATTGTCGAAATTCTTGCAAATCCATGTTTCATGATTAGGATTAGTATGAATGCCTGGTTTTTGGTCTGATCATGAAGGTTAGTGGGTCAGTATGTGTTGCAATTTTGGTAATTTATCCATGCTTGTGTAATTTGCTAATAAATCCGCTTGGTAAATAAAAAGCATGCAAGAATGGTTGTGATGAAATCCATAGATGTATGCTTTAGGGAAATTCGTATTCTCAAATCATGTAAATATATTAGTAGTTTCTGTTTAAAACAGTAAGTGGTAAATTGCAAGATGTGTTAAACCCCATGTAATTAAATTGTGAATGGCATGCTAATTAGGGTTTTATTTACTGTGAATTCCATGTAGCTCAGAAAAATCTGAAAATTGAGGGTATAATATTGAACTCGAAAAAAGCATGTGGTTAAAATTTCAGGTCGTTGGATTAGTAAATAAAAAGTTGTGTATTTTTCATGTGAATGTGATAATTTATACATATTATCGTAATGTGATTAGTTATGGTCTAAAACCAACATGATAGTGTGTTACTGTGTGTTAAACTTGGAATTCTGTAGTACCATGTTAGGAAAAAATAGAGATATTCATGTGAGTGAGAAAGTGAATGTGATGAAAAGTGTAAAATGTAAAACCATGTGTAAAACGGTAAATGTAACTGTGCCAATGTGACACTGCTTCCGTAGAGGCAGTGGAGCTGTATCAGGGAAAAGTCCCCCTGAGAAAGTTCAGTGTGTAAGTGACCCTAAGGGCATTAGGGGGAAATCCTGGAGGTGGACAAGTACCACTGGTTAGGGTGGAGACTTGTTCTCCCGGTCTGCGCAGTCCAAGAGTCGCCATTGGAATGCCTAGATGGCGTCTATGTGTAATGTGATGTGTATATGTCCTTCTTTGGTGGTTTGGACTATGTGTCACGGCACCTAAAATGTGTAATGTGAAATGAGTAATGTGTATGTGTCCATGTGTAAATGTGTAAGTGACAATGTGAATGTGTATGTGTAAAGTGAACCATGTGAAAGAGGGAATTCGTGTAAAGAAAATGTGAAACTCAAGATGTGAAAAATGTGTTATTGAAACCTATGTGAGACAAATCTGAAACCATGTGAATTCAGTAAATTCATGTTATTATCATCATGTTTAAATGTGCAAAGATGTCTAGAATCCATGTTAGGGATAATTAGTGAACACGGGCACAAGATAGCATGAATGGTTATTAACATGATATGTTTTATGCATTATTGTAGCTCTCATGCATAGGTTTTCAGCCATGAAACCATATGAAATCAGCAACCTAAAGGTGTGAAAAGGTCTATGTAGGTGTTTAAAAATATGAAAAATCCATGCTAGTTGTGTTCCCTTTCATGTATATAAAAAGTTCATGTTGATAGCTCTCATGTTTTAGCTCTTTATTAAAGTTTCATGAGTAAATTGAATCGAGATCATGGGATAGGTGAATTTCATTTTCTTTAGAAATCTGAAAGCATGATTCATGTATAAAATTGTAAAACTTCCATGATAGGTTGAGACTTGAATTGGCTAGCATGCTAGGGTTGCAAATTGTAAATGTGCATGTAGAAACCACTAGGACTTGTAAGTGTATATCATGAGTAGTGTTGCTTGCTGAGTCCTTGGACTCACTCCTTGCTTCGGCGTACAGGTGTAGTTGGTGACGTGGCACCTTTGGAGGAGGCAACAGAGACGGATCCGAGCGCGGAGATTAGCTAGCGTTGGGAGTTTCTTTGAGATTGTGTATTCATAAGTATGTAATTGAACATTGTATTAGAGTACTATGAAAAGAATGTAAAAGTGTGGACAATTGTATTTAATTTCAGCAATTTAAATTATGTGAACTTTAGTCCTTTTATGTTAATTGCGAACTGCATGTATGTTAATGTGGATGATGAATGAATGAAGACAGATGTCTTTTACTTCCGCTACTTTGTGTATATTCGCGTGTATCTCAGCTGTTTGTATCGTTTGGGTAAATGTCCCACTGTGAGGACTCTCGCTATACCGACGTGGGTGGTATAACCGTACCGGTATAATGAGGGCCGTCACACTAGCAGTGTACTTGTACTACTGTTGGGACTTCCTGTTGCAGTTTAGATCCTTTACAAGTCCTGTCAGACTCTCGCTCTAATACCAACTGTAACGACCCCAAGAACCCAACCCTCGGCCATGCCGAGGACCCGATTTTCGCGGTCGCCGCCCATGGATCCGGAGACCGAAGGGCTATAATATGAACTAACAGGATATGTAATGGAAGTAAACGTCAACTGCTAAACTAGAAGCGCACGCACGGAAATATAAAGAAGAGCTAGACCGTTGTGTACTGCTCTAAGTACAGTCCCAACACACACACTAGCACAAGTAAAGGCAGAGGATAAACAAGTCCCTTAGGGGAACCCGAGGGTGACGTACACTGAGAAGGAAACCACTGCTAGCTACGGGGACTCCACTACCGCCCCGTCTCGTCTGCCGGCGCATGCCCTGCTGCTGCTGAGAAGTCTCACCTGGGAAAGAAAGGGATGAGCTTCACAACAGAAGCTCAGTAGGACTACCCATCTCCTACTGGCTCTAACAGGCAGAAGAATATATATATCAAATAAATAACAGTAGTTATATCTTCTACCTATGAACGGAAGTGCGGAAGCAAAGCTACAACTAGCACGGTACGGAAGTACAACACGGTCGGAAACTCCGTACGACTGCTCGTCGTGACCACCACACGGCTAGCAAACACAGACAGAGGAAACTCCGTCTGGACAAAGAACACTAGCTATGGAAAATACTACCACTAGTCAACCGATCAGGTGCGTCCACCGACGTCTTACCCTCAACCCAGGTCCAAACCTCCACGTCTCGTCAGAGTGAGGCAGGACACGAAGTAACACAACAGTAACCGCCGTAGTCTGGCCGGACTACGATATCCCCCATTCGGCCACTCAAGGTGTGGTCCGGGGCGCAGAGCTGGACTGGTTGAAGAACTCCTCAAACGACCTCGGCGTCCCAGCCCAACTACGAGAGCTCTAAAACGACCCAACGCCGCTGTCCTAACCACCATTTTCCCCTATGCTCCAGAGTCCGCCTAATCGGCTGCCAACTCAAGCACTCTCGTAGCCCGGAGTACTCCCTCAACAGGCTCCTGAGGATGGGGGTCCCAGGCAACGGTAACAACCTCTCTACGAGACAAGCCCTCAAGTGCCGAGCACCAGGCGACGACTAGTGTAGGACCGTACTAGGGAACTAGCACAGGTGCCACGGGTACAGTAAAAGCGGAAACGACGAAGACTCCACAAAAACACAGGACTTCGCAAGACCATAACCTGTCTCTCGGCTGTAGTCGCGACACATGGTGATAACAAAACTAATGATTAATTAAAATTTAATATCAACTTTTTATAATAAATTAAATATCATGTTTTTCTAATAAATATAAATTTATGGCACTATCGTGTGTGTTTTGAACTGAAAAGCAAAATCGATGTCTATTCAATATACATCGATTTTAGTTCACAAAGTGCCACATCGATTTCATAAGTGAAACAACGATTTGATCGCTGTAACGACTTCATAAGTTAAACAACGATTTGATCGCTGTAACGATTTCATAAGTTAAACAACGATTTGGTCGCTGTACAGATTTGTTGTGAGTGAAACAATGATTTGATCGTTGTAACGATTCATAAGATAACAATGATTTGGTCGCTGTAATGATTTCATAAGTGAAACAATGATTTGATCGTTGTAACAATTTCATAAGTTAAACAACGATTTGGTCGTTGTACCGATTTGTTAAGTGAAACAACGATTTGGTCGCTGTAACGATTCAGTAAGTGAAATAACGATTTGATCGCTACGATGATTCTTTACAACTTCAACATCGATTTGCTCAAACAACGATTTGTTAGCAAACAACGATTTGCTTTCACTTAAACATCGATTCTGTTCAAACATAGATTTCAACTTAACATCGATTTCCTTTATACTCAGATGTTTCAAATATCTTTGGCGCCTAATGAAAAGTCAAATATATTTCATTTGCGTAATCTTCTATCTTTCTGACAGAAGATCTTTTTGCTTATCTCTCTAGATCTCTTCTTTCCTGTCAGACAAAAAGAGCTTACCTACCACTTCTGGGTGACAGTAGAAAACACAGAAGTGTGAACCTTTTTGACAGAGAAAACTCTTTTATTTAAACACTTTCTTCTATGCTTGCAGACCTCGTAGACCACAAAATATTAGAAGAAAGAGAAGATGAGCAACGGCTAAAACTCCAACGGATTTGTTCAAAGCTGCTCATATAAAAGATGAAGCAAGGCTGAAGAAGATGAACGAGAGCTTTCTTGAAGATCTGTAAAGGAGTGTACATCCTGCGAGGAACCTCAACTCCACATACACTCAAAGAAAGAGAGGAGCTCGAGCCAAATCAAGAGAAGCTTTTCACAGCAGGAGTTTCAAAGCATTCAAGCCTTCCTCTCTTCTCTCTCTCTCTCTGTGGTCATTGTAAATCTGAGGGGAGCGTCTGTGGCTGAGAGCTACAGTTCTTAGTGTTCATCTTGTAATAGCTCTTGGTATGTAATTCTTTCTTTTCTAAGAAAGATTTATGTCCAGCTGTAAAACTGTATACAGTGAGTCTATTCCTGAGTGAAGAGTTGGCCAGTGTAGTTGCTGGCATTTTTTATCCAGCCGAGGGACTGTACTCAGTGTAGAACCTAGCTGGGGGTTTAAGTCTAGCAGAACCGCACTGGAGTTTGTACCAGGAGGTCGGCTTCTTGACCTGTAAGAGAAGTGGGCTACCTTCTTGCTTGGAAAGAGAAGAAGACCAACTGGGGTGTTGGGTGTTGTATTGTCCTTGAGGGGACTGCACCCTGGTTAGTAAAATCCCAAGAGGTTGCTTGGGGACTGGACGTAGGACTTCCATGTGGGAAGGGCCGAACCAGGATATAAATTTCTTGTGTCCTTTGTGTGATTGTTTATTTGCTTCTGCACTGCTACTCTCTATCACACTCAATTAAGCAAACCTTCAAGTGATAATTTTCTGTATTTAAGTTTCAGTTTCAGATTTCAGAAAACCTATTCACCCCCCCCCCCCCCACCTCTAGGTTAGCTGCTACAGTACCAGAAGGGCCAACAAGTGGTATCAGAGCGAGGTTCTCTGATCAGTCAAGAAGATCCAACGATCTTAGAGAAGATCCATGGCACTCAAGGATTTGTTGAAGGTCAATCATCATCAGACCTCCACTCTTCGATGGAGAGGATTATTAATACTGGAAAATGAGAATGGAATGCTTCATTAGAGGCACAGACTTTGATCTGTGGTAGAATAGAGATAGGTGATTTTGTTGTTGTTCCTGCTGAAGGTACTACTGCCATTACAACAGCTGATAAGAGTAAACTATCTCTAAACTTTAAAGCAAAGAACTATTTATGTTGTGCTTTATCCAAAAAAGAATTTAGTAGAGTATCTGCATGTAAATTTGCAAAAGAAATGTGGGATAAACTGCATATAACTTATAAAGGAACAGATAAAGTAAAACAAACTATGATACATATTTTTGTCTCTCAATATGAGCAATTTAAAATGCTTCCAAACAAAAATATCACTCAGATGTATAATAGATTTTCAACATAGTAGTTGGTCTAAGTTCTCTTGGTAAAACTATTTCTGATGAGGAAACTGTCAGAAAGATACTTAGATCTTTAACTATTCATGGACCCCTAAGGTCACAGCTATTGAAGAAGCCCATGATCTAACCAAGTATTCCATTGATAAGTTAATTGTCTCTCTCTCTGGCACATGAAATCAATATGGAACGGCTATCTGAAAGCTCTTCCAGAAAAAGCTCACTAATGCTCTTAAAGTTGCAGCTACTCCTTCCACCTCTTCTTCTTCTAGCTCAAAAGTGCAAGATCTGAAGACAGTGATGTAGATGACGTACTGTCCAAGCTTCATAAGATTCTAAAGAGAAGAAAAACGGATCAAGAAGGATTCAAAGGAAAGAGAAAAAGGAAAAGACCAGTCTGCTATGAATGCAGAAAACCTGGACATCTGAGACCAATTGTCCAAGACTCAAGAAGACTGGTCGGCCAGAAAAATCCAAGAAGCAGCACAAGAAATTCAAAAGAAAAGCCATGGCGCTGCTTGGGACAAGATGAGGCCACAACTTCAGAATCATCAAGCTCAATCCCGAAAAAAGAGCAGGTAAGTCTAGCCCTCATGGTAGGACTAGATGAGGTACATTCTGACCCATCGTTTAATTTATGCACTGATTCAGGGTCAAAGTTTAAGACTTAGAAGAAGTCTTTAATGAACTTTATGAAAAACATAAAGGTCTTCTAAAAGAATTAAAAATTTGAAATAACATCACTTGCTTAGATAACACCAAATCTGATCTTAAATCTTAAATGGAACAATTAGAAAACAATTAAAAGAAAGTAAAGATAATAATCATCTTTTGAATGAAAATTTAAAAGGCAAGAATAAAGAAAAATTAGAGTTAGAAAAAAATTAAAAACTCTAACTGAAGAAATATTTATTTAAAGAATCAGTTAGGAAATTAACTAAAGGTAAAACATATCTAGCTCTATGCTTAAAAGGATCAAAATCTGGAAACAACAAACAATATTGGATACAACCTCCTGAAAAAGGAAAACAAGTCATACTTCCTGAAAAAATCCATTGCCAAAATTCATGAAAGAACCAAGATGCTCAGAAAACGGCGCCTGTAATGAACAAGCTCTATCAAAAGGAAAATGTTTCCAAAAATTGTGTTCTAAATAGACATTACAAAGATAATAAGAACTGCAAAAGAATTATATTTATTGATGCTCTCATTGTAATAAATTAGGACACACAGTAAACACCTACATAACAAGGCACCTAGTATGGATTTTGAAAGGATATTTTATGCATCTAACCATCAAGGACCCAAAAAGATTTGGGTACCTACTTCTGAATAAGTTGTTTTCAGGATGGCCTTGGAGCATTAGGAACAAAGATGCTCAAGGCATTGATGTCTGTCAGCTCTTCATCCAACTCATATCTGAAGAGGGAGTGGTCACTAATTACTTTAAATTTTAGTATTACTAACAACTATTTGCAAGTCTTATTCAGGTGGAGTCACTCATTCAGGGGGAGCACAGACTAAGTGGAGTTATTCATTAATGTCAATCATTGTTGAACCCCTCACTGGTAAGAAATTTTCACAAAAAGAGAGAATAAATGGTAAGATCCTTCCTTTTTGGTTAGTGACAAAAAGGGAGAGTATGCATTATCTATGAATTTTCTGTATTTTCTATACTTTAAGTATTTTTGTCAGAAAATTCTCTCATAAGTTTTATCATCACCAAAAAGGGGAGATTGTTGAACCACTCTTATATTTACTTTTATATTTAGTGATAACAAAACTAATGATTATTAAATATTTAATATATTTAATATCATCTTTTTCTAATAAATTAAATATCATATTTTTCTAATAAATATAAATTTATGGCACTATCGCTGTGTGTTTTGCACTGAAAGTAAAATCGATGTCTATTCAATATACATCAATTTCAGTTCACAAAGTGCCACATCGATTTCATAAGTGAAACATCGTTCGGTCTAACATCGATTTTAGCTCACATCGATTTCATAAGTTAAACAATGATTTGATCACTGTAACGACGTCATAAGTTAAATAACGATTATTGATCGTTGTAACGATGTCATAAGTTAAACAACGATTTGTCGCTGTAACGATTTCAAAGTGAAACAACGATTTGATCGCTGTAACGATTTCATAAGTTAAACAACGATTTGGTCATTGTACCGATTTGTTAATGGAAATAACGATTGGGTCAATGTAACGATTCGGTAAGTGAAATAACGATTTGATCGCTACAACAATTCGTTACAACTTCAACATCGATTTGCTCAAAAAACGATTTGTTAGCAAACAATTTTTGCTTTCACTTAAACATTGATTCTGTTCAAACATAATTTCACTTAACATCGATTTTATTTATACTCAGATGTTTCAAATATCTTTGGCGCCTAATGAAATCAAATATATTTCATTACGTAATCTTCTATCTTTCTGACAGAAGATCTTTTTGCTTATCTCTCTAGATTTCTTCTTTCCTGTCAGACAAAAAGAGCTTACCTACCACTTTTGGGCGACAGTAGAAAACACAGAAGTGTGAACCTTTTTGACAGAAACACTCTTTTATTTAACACTTTCTCTATGCTTGCAGACCTCGTAGACCACAAAATATCAGAAGAAAAAGAAGATGAGCAACGTCTAGAACTCCAACAGATTTGTTCAAAGCTGATCATATAAAAGATGAAGCAAGGCTAAGAAGATAGCGAGAGTTTTCTTGAAGATCTGTAAAGGATTGTACATCCTGTGAGGAACGTCAACTCCACATACACTCAAAGAAGAGAGGAGCTCGAGCCAAATCAAGAGAAGCTTTTCACAGCAGGAGTTTCAAAGCGTTCAAGCCTTCCTCTCTTCTCTCTCTCTCTCTGTGGTCATTGTAAATCTGAGGGGGTTCTGTGGCTGAGAGCTAGAGTTCTTAGTGTTCATCTTGTAATAGCTCTTGGTCTGTTCTTTCTTTTCTATGAAAGATTTCTATCCAGCTGTAGGACTGTATACAGTGAGTCTCTTCCTAAGTGAAGAGTTGCCATTATAGTTGCTGGCGTGTTTTGTCCAGTTGAGGGACTGTACTCAGTGTAGAACCTAGCTGGGGGTTTAAGTCTAGTAGAACCGCACTGGGGTTGTATCAGGAGGTTGGCTTCTTGACTTATAAGAGAAGTGGGCTGCCTTCTTGCCCGGAAAGAGAAGAAGACCAGCTAGGGTGTTGGGTGTTGTATTGTCCTTGAGGGGGACTGTACCCTTGTTAGTAAAATCTCAAGAGTTTGTTTGGGGACTGGACGTAGGACTTCCATGTGGGAAGGGCCAACCAGGATACATTCCTTGTGTCCTTTGTGTGATTGTTTATTGCTTCCGCACTGCTACTCTCTATCACACTCAATTAACCAAACCTTCAAGTGATAATTATCTGTCTTTAAGTTCAGTTTCAGATTTCAAAAAACCTATTCACCCCCCTCTAGGTTAGCTTGCTGCCATACCAAAAGGGCCAACATAAGGAGTGAACCCATACTCACGCAATCTCCCCTCTAAAAGGAACTTCAGTGATCCCCTCTTTTGTTGTTTATTCACTCCTTCAAGACCCACACGTCTCTAGTGATCACCCTCTCTTTTCTAGTGTCCTTCCCCTTATATCTCTTTATTTATTCTCATCTCTTTTCATATCCTTTTTGGAAGAAAGTCAAAATCCACAGTTAGTAGGCCGAGTCGTCGCCTTAAATCACTTCTTGTCCCAAGTGGTCAAGCAGTATTTGCTATTCTTTAAGCTAGTGAGGGGCCAAAATCATCATCAACCTCTATCTCATAGAACGATGATTGCAAGAAAGTTTTTTCTGAGCTAACGGAATACCTCATGTCTTTGCTCACACTGTTGAAGCTTGTCTCGAGAGAGGTCTATATCTCTACCTCTCGGTGATGCCAGCCATAGTTAGCTTAGTCCTAGTTTGCAATGACCACGGGATACATGGTCAGTTTATTATGTTAGCAAGGTGCTATTAGATGCTGAAAGGAGATATCCCACACCGACAAGCTCGTGCTTTCATTAATCACCTCTGTCAAGCGCCTCCGCCTTACTTCTAAGGGCACAGTATCACCATGCTCATGGTTAAACCCCTCAAGAAAATCTTGACAAACCTAGAAGCATTTGAATGCCTCACCAAATGGGTCATGGCCTTGGGGACATCCAACATGTCATCCTAGACAACTATCAAGGCCAAGCTCTAGTAGACTTTCATCGTTGATGTTCTATTCCCCCATAAGAATCCCAAGTGCCATTCGACAAACCAACTTGGGAGCTTTACATAGATGGATCATCATGTTCGGCAGGAAGTGGGGACGGGATCATCCTACAATCGCCAGAAGGCATGGAGATCCAATACGCCCTCAAGCTCATGGCCTCCACAATGCCTCCGCGTATGAGGCACTTATCTCAAGGGCATGGATGGCAAATCAATTGGGGGCAGAGCAGGTTAAGATCTTCACCAAGTCGCAACTTGTTGCTAGCCAGTTCAACAGCGGATATGAGGCTCACAAAAACTGGAAATGATTGACTATCTCCAACTTGCTCAGAACATGGATCAGCAACTTGAGTTTTTTGAAGTAGTTCCAGATTGCTTAGTGTGGGCGGCATGCTGCGAGGCAAGTGCGCATGCCAACGTCTCACCCTGGGGCGACCTGAGAATGAGGGTATGGCGGAGGCCGGGTTGGCCAAGTCATGCCTAGGTCTGGGTGTGGACCTGCCTGCGGGTGTTGTGAGTTTTCAGCAGGGGGACTGTACCCTTTGTGTGGGTTATAAGGAAGGATGGTATCCTTACACAACAACTCGAGTTTTGGCGTAACGCCAATGCCTGAGATCCTATATACCTGTATCAGAGCATGTCGTGGGTTCAATTACCAGGGGTTGCCACTGGGGGAGATTGTTGGGCGGCATGCTGCGAGGCAGGTGCGCGTTGCCAGCGTCTCACCCTGGGGTGACCTGAGAATGAGGGTTTGGCGGAGGCCGGGTTGGCCAAGTCATGCCTAGGTCCGGGTGTGGACCTGCCTGCGGGTGTTGTTGAGTTGTCCAGTAGGGGGACTGCACCCTATGGTAGGTTATAAGGAAGGATGGTATCCTTACACAACAACTCGAGTTTTGGCGTAATGGCAATGCTTGAGATCCTATATACCTAAAAGAATGTCCCTCAAACAACTCTATGAAAACATGTAAGTATAGAAAGGGAACGGAAGAGAAAAATGCTACATGGCTTATGGCAGCTCAAGGGCTTTTCCGTTTAGACGAATCTGAAGGGCACATCTGTCAGAGAAGTCAAGAAACTCTCAAAGGTCAGGTAAATCCAATTCAGATCCGTTTGATGCATCAATATCTAATTCTGATTCAGAGGATGATACATCCTATGATGAATTGATAGAATGCTATGAGCACTTGTCCAATCAATTTAAGAAGGTAAAAGCTCAAAACAAGAAGCTAAAAGAAAAATTAGAGAAGAACGAAATGATAATTGATAATGCTCAAGCATTCTATGAAGAAAATGAAAAATTGAAAATGGAGAATGAAAAAATTGGAAAATGAAGTCAAAACTATGGAATCATGTTCCTAAATTGAAAGAAGATCATGATCAGGTTGAATCTGAAAATTTGATTCGAAAAATAAAAATGAAAAATTGATTGATCATAATGAGAATCTCAAATTTGATAATGATCAATTGAAAAACAAATCTCCAACATGGCTCATGATCACCAAATAAAAGAAAATTACAATCAACTGGTTGAGGAAAATAATCATCTGAAAAAGAAGATTGAAAGCTTGTATCATGACAGACCATTAAATGATGAATGGAACAATTTTAAGAAGAAAATGCTGACTTGGAAAATCAAGTGTTCAAAGTGAAATTGAAAAGAACAAAATACAAAATGGTCTGGATGTCATGAAAAACCAACTTCTAACTTATGAAAAAGAAATTGTTGCATTGAAAGCTGAAAGAAAAAATTGACGAATGAACTTGAAGTGGTTATTAAACAAAATGAAAAATTGAACAAAAGTGCTGCAAAAAGGAAGAGAATCATGTTTCAATTGAAAACCAGAAAAAGAAAATGGAAAAGAAAACAAGAGTCTACAAGGTCTCCACACCTCCTCCAGCAGCCAGAATGTTTCAAGAAAATCTCCAACTCCACATCATGC
>JACBKR010005967.1:0-15214 GCA_014218235.1 Colocasia esculenta | reverse complement strand
GTTGTGGTGCGGCGTTTACTTACTTTCAGTTTTTACTTTCCGCACTTTAGTTAAGTTGCCGGTGGGGTTACTTTTCCCACTGGGTCTCTTTTCTTGAGACTCACTCCCTTCCCTTTCAGGTGGGTCTTCGTCGACTCCCGTTCAAGATGAGTCTAGCCACTCCGGTGTTGGTGCTCCCTAGCTGTAGTGAGTATACCTTTTTGTTGTACTTCTGTACTCTGTACTTTGCTCAGACTCTGAGGTTGTATATGATATGTTCATATAGTGGAATTTTACAGCTTTACATGGTGTGTATCTTCTTACATATAGTCTCCTCGGACTTTCACTTCCTACCCTTCCGAGCTTGTCTCGTGGGGTAGCGAGTCAGAATTCGGGTTACTGGTTGTTACTGGTAATGCGGATTCTGGGTCGTTACAGTGTGGGTTGCCGATCGGTTGGCCCAACAGTGGGGTCTGTTGGTGGCTGCAGCCGTGCGATTTTTGGCTAGTGTTTTCTGCTGTTCCGGCCGGATTTGGCGTCGCTCAGCACCTGTGGGGTTGTCGTTTCGTTTGGGCGCCCCACATGTGCCTAGAGTGAACTGTTGGTTTTCAGTTGTGTGCTCCACTTGTGTGTTTTGGAGCCCGTTGTGGGAGTCGTTCTTTTTTTTTCTGGCTTCGTGTGCCCGCACGCGTTTGGCGGTGTGGTTGTTGCCACGAGGAAGTCGGGTTGAGACTTAGTGGCTTATTTACTTTGGTCTTACGTTTACTCCCTGTGTTTCGTTTCGTGCCTCGACATCTTTTGGGCTTGCCCTAATTTTGAGGATGAATTGTTTTAAGGGGGATAGGATGTAACACCCGGCTTCCTGGCTTTCCATCCGATGTCTTGGATGACTGGCCACTAACGCATCCAAGCTAGGCGACGCGTTAGTGTCGCGTCATGGGTGTCCGACGTGACAGTCATCTTGCAGCGACGAGGGTGTGCATCACATTCTTGTCGCGCCCGGCTTCTCCGTCGCATCTTCGTGTTGCAACCGGTCAACGGGTCGCTACTGCTTTCTGTCCTTTCGGTCATCTAACGCTTGTCAGGGTGGCAGGTGTGTCAGTACGACCTGTCGGGTTGTCACGGCATCCCTGGGGGACGCATTGTTGTTGCGTCCCATTGACCCGTCGCGTTAAGGTCCTTAATGCGACGGGGCGGTCCGTCGCGTCTTGGGTGCTGAAGGCTAAAAGCCTTGGCCGACGACCCTTCCCCCCTCTCTCTCTTCTTCTTCCCTTCTCCCTCTTCCTCCAGCGGTGCTCCACCTCCCCTCTCCCCTGTGTGTTTCAGGCGAGGAAGGGCCGTGCTGTGGTGTCGTGGTGTCGTGGACCTTGCGTGGAGCGAGGAGGAGGTGGCCAACCGACGTGAAGGGCCCCATTGGGGTCTTTCTTTGTGAAAGATAGGGATTTCTTGAACCCTTCTGGATCCGGGTGGATTGGGAGCCCCTCGGGGTTTATAGATAGTGTTTACTACTTTCCCCATGCTCCCCTCCCCCGTGTGGAATGTTTGTGGCTCGTGGGCGGCCCCGGGATCGAGGATCCCGTCGGTCTACCTCTCTGCTGATGTCGCGACGGCTCGGCGTGTCCGCGACATCAGAAGAGGCGTCGTCCTGGTCGGGTGCGACCTTATCATGATGCGGTTGGCGTCGCAATAAGGGTCACTGTCGCGACGTACTTTCCGGTCGTGATAGGGTTGTTGTCGCGACGCGTTGCCCCATCGCAACAGGGTGGCTGTCGTGGTGCTCTTCCCAGTCACGATGGCATCGCGACGACTTGGGGGGTCGCAATAGTACCTGTGTTGTCTCGAGTGCTTCCATTGGCCTGGTTGTGTGTTGGTGTGTGCCCCAGAGCAGGCTTTACCCTTAGGACCTTCTGGTAGGGAACGCGGCAGGTTACCTCCCTGCGTTCAGTGACCGAAGGTGACACCTTCGTGGCCGTGTCCTGGCAGTGGTGCTAGAGGGTCGCGTCTGTCTAATAATCGATTGACTGGCAGTTAATCGATTATTAGCAGAGCGACGGGTTTTCATGCTGGTGGGTGGTGTTCCGAGGCTCCAGCTGTTTCCGCACGTGTTTAGTTGATCGACGACCCTTTTGAGGGTTTGTGCGTGCTTCTCGCCTGCTGGCTTGTCGTGGGTTACAAGCCAGCGGTTCGGCGTGGTTTTGTTGTGCTGCCCTACCTGTTCGCCCGGTGCTTGGCACTTGAGGGCTTGTCCCTGATCTGAGAGGTTGTTACCGTTACCTGGGACCCCCATCCTCAGGTGCCTTCGAGGGAGGTATCAGGGTGACGAGCATACTCGAGTCGACAGCCGAGTGAGGCAGACTCTGGAGTTGAGGGGAAAATGGTGGTTTGGACAGGGCGTTGAGTCGTTTGTAGAGCTCTCTTGGCTAGGCTTGGGACACAGAGGACGGCCGGAGTTCTACCCGGTGCTGGCTAGCCAGTCCTTTATCTCACTTCCTCACTCTACGTTGGTTCCGGAGCTGCGTAGGGAGGTCAGGCGTGAGGCCCTAGCTTGGCCAGGCTGTGGTGTTGCGTGCGTTGGTGTGCTTCTGTGGCAGCTCTGTCTCACCCTTCCGCAGGGGCAGAGGCAGGAGCTAGGCTAGCGAGCAGAGGGAGTGGACGGCGTGTCCCCCTCTTGGCTGCTAGCGGCGGTGGCTTGGTTGCCGTTGTTGTGATGACGTTTCCTCATGACGTTTTCAAGTGTTATCCGTTGCCCTTGCTTGCACGGCGGTTATAGCCTGGTTGTGTCTAGTCTCTGTGGACGTCGTTGGTCTGGCCTTGTGCTGACCCGTGCTTTCGGTGGTTTTTGCTGAGTGCTCCCTCAGTTCTGTAGTCCTGTTGTTTGGTGCCAGTCCGTGGTGGCACCGGCGCGTGTGGCTTCCCGACCTCGCGGTGTGTCCACGGTCCGGGGTGGTTCTGCTTGTAGGCCCTCGACCTTGTGGAGGTCTAAGGTGGCCGTGCTTGTGGTGAGACGTCGTTCTCGCCTGGTTGTTGCGTGGTTGTTTTCCGCTTTATGCCTGACTCTGTTGGTTTCTTCTGCGGGTCGTGTGTGTGTCACGACCTTGGTTGGTGGTCGTGGCATTGTATTGTTCTATTATGCTGCTTTGTAGTACCTGCTGTAGGTGTTCCTCACTTTACAGCTTTCTAGGGTAGTTTCCTATTTTCAGAGTTCCCGCTGCTCTAGCCGGTGAGGGACTGGTAATCCCTACTGGGCCTTGTTCACGAGGCTCACCCCCCCTACTTCCTTCAGCTAGGGGCTCGTCGTCGCGGGAGCTTGGTGTTGGACGGGTTTGCGGAGGCGGCTGTGGCGCCGTGTGTTGTCAGCAGCAATGAGAGCAAGTGTTGTGAGCTCTTGTACTTGAGTTTGTAGAGAGTTGTGCTTTGCAAGTCCTCGGGGTATGCCCCTTAAGGACTGCACCTTTCTTCTTGTACCTTTACTTTTGCTTGGGACACATTGTACAGACCTTTGTATATTGTACATATTATTATAGTTATTTAAATTCAGTACATATCTCACTAGACTATTTCTTCTAACCCTTCTAGATCTTCAGATTCGTGGGTGGCGACGCGAACTTCGTGGTCCCCGCGGGGGTCTAGGTGGTCGGGTCGTTACAGTTTGCTCTCTTGGCTCGGGTTTTGTATGTTATGAGAGGTGAGAGAGAGGGTTTATCCAAGGTAGATCGGCCGTGTTGTTACTTGCTCGAGGTCATTGTTGTGATGAGAAAGCTCCCATGAGTGAGAAGAAGGTTTTAGATGTGGAGATCATGGCTAATTCTTGCACAAGAAGATGAATTTGATCATGCTTGAAGGATACCTCTTTGGGTGGCAAAGAGGGCTTCATTGGCTCAATTCTCTTGGTGTGAGAGGTTTTTGGGGCAAGTAACTTAGGGTTTCTCTCTGTATACTTGCCCTCTAGGGTCTTACTATTTTTCTAGATTCTTAGAAAATTATTTCGACGCCCGATTTCCATATTTTCATGCTTTGGGACTACATTGTGTGCAGTCAGGAACTTGATGGCAAGGGGTATGTCGTTAACTTGAAGTTAACGACAACTTATGTTGACGTCAAGTTCATCCTGTCCAGAAATTTACTATTTGACCTTTTATGCTAAATCCATGGATTTTGTGATGATTTTAGAGTTCTTTGGTTCTGTCTTGAGGTAGTGACCATCATGATATGTTTGGGTAACTCTAGAATTATTTGGTTAATTATGGTAATTGTTTCAATTTTTGTTTATATGGAAAAGTATGTGATTAATGATAATTGATTTCCATGAAGCAAGCATGTTATAAAATTGTTAAGTGTTGTATTTCAATTGTTTATAGTACTGTAAGTATGATTTAGGGTGTGTTAACCTCATTTAGTTTCTATTAGGGATATTGACTACTTTTGTGATAATAACTTGAATTTTGTCTTTAATTAGTAAAACTATCTTTACTACTTCAAAATTTATGAAAAATTACTGATATGTTCTATCCTAGATACGTATCCCGTGGTTAAAATTTGAGCATGTTTTGATCGCTATACAGTTAGTTATGATTTTATGGAGCTTTTATCATCATGTCATGATAGCAAGTCCCAAATTTGCTTAAGAACATGATTAGTAGTATGTTTAGATTCTTTGATTACTATTTAAGATTGACCTGAAAAATCTAATGTGATTAGTATATGTTTTATGTCATGTGTGTGCATGTGATGGAAAGAGAGAGAATATGTGACATGTGTGCATAGAATAATGTGATAATGTGAAAGATAAAAGTTGTGCCAACGAAACATTGTCACCATAGATTGTGTAGAGCCGTACTGTAGTAGTGCCCCTACAGGAAGACTCAATCGTGTTATGTGATACCTAGGGCAACAGGTCGTCTGAAATTCTGACGGTGGACAAGTTCCATTGGTAATGGTGGGGAGGGCTTCTCCTGATTCTGCACAGTAACCAAGGCTTGATCACTTTGCCTGGTGATTAACTATGTGTATGTGATCGTGTGATCTTTCTAGTGGTGGTTTAAGCTGTGTCTTAGCTCATCTTGTGTAAAAGTTAATGTGAATATGTGAATGTATAAGTGAAAAGTGATATGTGAACGTGACACGTGGTATGCGCAAAGTGAAAGTGTTATGTGAAACGTGAAAGTCATGTGAAAAATAAGTGTAAGTGAATGTGAATGTGACAAGTGAAAGAATAAGTTCATGTGAAAGCAAAGGTGTAAGAGTGCATGTGTTAATGTGTTCCATGTTAAATGATAGTCATGATACCATGTTTAGTGCCATATGTAGAAGCATGTTTAATATGTACATGAGTTAGTAAATACTTGTTAGTAATTGTCATGATCAGGAGCATGTTAATGATACCATATATTCATGTTATCAATGTTTAGTTCATTATGTTAAGCATGACCATGTGATATTATAAGTGTTCTGTAAGTCATATGTAGTGTAATGTGTAAGTAAAGGTATAAGCAAGTGAATGTATAAGAAAGAGTAAGTGTGTGATGCCCCAGTTTTGTGTAGACCCTTTTGCATGAATTCTTCTTGCTCTCTATCGGCATCACCGTACTCATGAGTTCAGGGTTGGCATCGCTACGATAAAATTGTATGTATTTCACCATATATATTTAGTTAACTTTTAAGTTTCAAGGAAAAGCATACATGTAAATTCTAAGAAAGTATATACACAATTATTGTGTATATCTATAAATAGAAAAGTATGAACATAATTATGAAAAGTTACGTTTAGCAATAATTGACCAATTCATATGGTTTTAGCTTAAATTTTATAAGTTTCCAAAACTATTTCAGATCCTTAATTAGAGGCCATTTTGGGGAATTATTCTCATGTAGGATGGAATAGGTATATATGCAAATAGATTGGATATGTAAGTAAATAATTATAGAAAGTGGTATCGTAATGTGGCATGATGAAGTATTAGATAAGGATAGATTAGGTGTTGACAAGTGCAGGGGGTAGATGGCATACTTAGGTTGGAGTTGAATGAGATGGTGACAAGTGTCACCATCCTAATTGATGGAAGCTTCTAAAGAGGGGTGAGGTGGCATTGTGGATAAGCATGGAGGAGATGGTGACAAGTGTCACCATCTTGACCATTAGAGGTGGCAGGTGGCACAATCCTAGAAACTTTGGAGGTCTATAAATAGGGGGATCTCCCCTCTCTCCCACCACTCCACCACTCCTGGCAAAGGAGAGAGAGAGAGGGGGAGGCCAAGAGCTAGAGAGGGAGAGCATGAGGTTCTCCTCTTCATGCTAGAAGGAAGTTTTTCTCATAGGAACCGTGCTCTAGAGGCATATGTCGAGGCGTGTCAGGGTGATCTAATAGAAGAAGGACATTGTACCGAAGGCGGGCTCAGCTTAATTTGTTATTGGTTTGGCATGCAAGAGGCAAGTGATTTGACCTTTTGATTCACAATCATATCTCTACTTTTATTGATTTTTTATAGTTTTCAAACCCTTTATGTGATAGTTAATAAAAGTAAGTTTGGCCTACCGATTCTGCTACCGCCTTTGTTGCTGTTACTGTCTACCATCACCATTACTGTTATTTTTACCTTCACTGCTACTATTATTATTGACCATCATCATTACAATTTATATTACCGATATTATTACTGCTTATATCTGCCATCAATTTGTTGTTAGTCAAATGGACACTACTATTATAGGGGTACTACGGGAGCCATACTATAGAAATGCCCCTATGGGAAAGCTCATACTATTTACTGACTTCATACTACGGTTTGGACACTATGTCTGGTTTAAAATAGACATTGCCATCATTTGAAGTGTGTGGAACCGTATGTAGAAATGCCCCTATAGGAAAGTTCACTATATGTATATGGCCCTGAGGGGAACGAGGTGAAATCTTGAGGCAGACAAGTACCACTAGTTAAGGTGGAGAGGGCTTCTTCCAGTTCTACGCAGTAACCAAGACCTATTGTAAGACCTGGCCCTCTTGGGCCTTGGCCCTGTCCCCTTGGTCGTGATGGACCCCCTCGGCATGACGTTGTCACGCAGAGGAGCCGGTCATGACATGTTTCTTGTTGTGGCACTTTGCCCGTCGCGTTCGTGTGACGATGGAGGTGGGTGACGCGTTCTTGTCGCGACATCTGGAGGCGACGCGACCTTGGTTTTTGACCATTCTAACCGATGTCCCTTCTGTCAGAACGGTCTTGTCAGGTATCAGGCGCGTATGACGTTGACGTGACCTGGCAATCCATCGCATTACGATTTCCTAGTATTCGAGGTTTGATCACTTTCAGTGTCACGCCGGGGTAGGCGGTCGTGACATCATCACGATCTGTAGGGTGGTTGCGACATGGTTATTGTCGCGCTGGCCCGACCCGTCGTGTTTCGGGGGACATCGGTTCAAAACCGAGGCAGGTGCCCATTTCTCTCCTCTCTCCTTCCTTTTCTTCTCCTCTTCTTCCTTCTTCCTCCCCCGAGCTCCCTGTTTCTTCTGGCGTGTTTTTGGTGCTCATGGCGAGGAGGTGACGCCCGTTCATGTAGGCGGCGTCCGTGTGGTGCTTGGAGCGAGGGGTGGCCATTCCCACGTGAAGGCCCCAACAGGTCAGCTCTACTCATTGAGGTAGGGACTTCTCTTCTTCCTCTCGTTCTAGCATGCTCCTCTCCCCCTTGAGGTTCTTGTTTCCTCGTTGTGCTTAGGGTTTGGGGTGAGAGATCCATGCTCTATTGTTGAGAGGTTTCTTTGAGTGTAGGATCTTCTTGTTTAATGCATGATTCATGGGTTTGAGGGTGGCATGCCTTTTTTACTTGCTTTTCTAGAGTCTCCATGCTCCCCTCCCCCGAATGGTGTTGGTTTGGTATTTTTGGGGGCAATCCTCAGGTGGACTGTACCGGGACCCCCACTATCTGAGATCGCAACCGACTTGAGGTCCGCAACATTGTCACGACGCATGCCCTGACCACACAAACTTTTGTTGTCGCGGCGGGCAGGGGTGTCGTGACAGCCATGGGCGTCGCGACAGTATCAGATTCAGGTAAGTTCCATGAGAAGTCGGTTTCCCGTTGAGTCTTCGCCGCTCTTGGTTCTTCTGTACCCTGGCACCAGTGCTAGTTCCTAGTATGGTCCTACACTAGTCATTCGCCCAGTGCTCGGCACCTGAGGGCTTGTCCCGTGAGAGGTGTTACCGTTTACCTGGGACCCCCGTCCCCGGTGCACTCGTTGAGGAAGTGCTCCAGGCGATGAGCGTGCTCGAGTCACAGACTCAGAGCGGAGGGTAAAATGGTGGTTAGGACAGCAACGTTGAGTCTGCAGAGCTCTCGTGGTTGGTCTGGGACGCCGAGGTCATTTGGAGTTCTTTTCGGCGCAGGCCAATCAATCCTTTTTCTCACTGCCTCGCTCTTTGTGGCCTCAAAACAACCTAGAGAGGCCAGGCATGGGACCGTAGTCCAACCAAACTATGGTGGTTACCGTTGTGGTTACTTGTGTTCCTGCCCCTACTCTGACGAGACATGTAGGTCTAGACCTGGGTCAAGGGTAAGGCGTCAGTGGACGCTCCTGACCGATTGACTAGTGGTAGCGGTTTCCATAGCTAGTGTCGTTTGTCTAGGCGGGGTTCCCCCTGTCTGTGGTTCAGTAGTGTGGTGGTCACGACGTGCAGGTCGTACGGAGCTTTTGACCGTTGTGTCATTTCGTACCGTTGATAGTTAGTTAGCTTTGCTTCCGCATTTTCCTATGTAGATTAGAATATGTATAACTGTTGTCATTTACTTTAATTATATATTCTTTGCCACCTGTTAGATCCAGTAGGAGATTGGTAGTCTCTACTGAGGTTCTATTATGAAGCTCATCCCTTCTTTTTCAGGTGAGACTTCTCAGCAGCAGCCGGGTGCGCATTGGGAGGAGGAGGCAGAGCAGTAGTCGCCGTCCCCGTAGCTAGCAGTGGTTTCCCCCCTTCAGTTTTACTTCCCCCGGGTTATGCCCTTAAGGGCTCTGTTCTTCCCTTCTTTACTTGTATTCGTTGTGTGCGTTGGGACTGTACCTAGAGCGATACATAGCTTCCGCATGTGCTCCTAGTTTGGTGGTTGACGTTTATTTCCCTTACTTATCTTGTTGGACTTGTTTATGTTGGGATCAAATAGGTGACTGAATCAAAGTTAATTACGAATGTGTGTGTATGGCGCGGAATTAAAACGAGTGACACACACAATTCATTAGATCACGTTGTGGTGTGTGAGTATATAGTGAAATGAGACAACAAACCACAAGCAAACCACAGTGCACAGAGAATTTTAAGGTGGCGGAGAACACAACTTGTGTCTCCTACGTCACCTCCCCACGACGGAGGAAACACTAGCACAAATGCAAACAACTGGAGCACGACGACTCCACACCTTTGATGTGATGATTGAAAGAAAACCCAGGAGATAGGCATGACGCCTACTCCATAGACAACTTTGTTGCCCAATAGCAAGCCCAGAGGGGGGTGAATGGGATTCTTAAAATTTTGATCACTTAAAACCTGTCCAAAAAAAAACAACACAACACACTTCGATGACTGTTAGTGTTAGTAAAAAGAGATAGCAAACACAAGCAATCAAACACACGACACACATAATTTATCCTGGTTCGGACCTCCTCTCCACAGGAGTCCTACGTCCAGTCCCTGAGCAACAACTCAGGATTTCACTACCCAAGGGTACAGTCCCCCTCAAGGACACTTACACACCCAGCCGCAGCTGGTCTTCTCTTCACAACCCGAAGAGGAATTACAACACCTGGATCCCACCAGGTCTTCCTTCTACACGAGGGAAACAAACACCCTGGAACCCACCAGGTCTTCCTCAACACGAAGGAAAGAACACAGGAATGTATTCAAGGGATGATACGCCCCTAGATCAAGCTTAAGACCAACGCTCGATCTGAAGCAACGACTGAGAGGGAGAGTTCTACGATGAGGAACACTCTCAGTTTACAGAAGCTCTCAAGACTAACACAATGAATGCAGAGAGCTAAGAGCTAGACAAGCAACAGAGTGAGGCTTTTTTGCTCTTTCAAATGCTCGCTGGAAGCTTGTAAAAGATTGTCGTAAGTGTTGTGTGTTTCTGGAGCTTCAGTCTTCTATATATGACTTCCATTTGAAATTTGAACGTTGAAGTGTCCGTTATCTCTAAGCTTTTGTTTACGTTAGACTGCATGTCACTGTAGAGCTTCTTGTTCAACAGTCTTTAGCTTTCCATGCACGCAACAAGAGAGAGGATCTTCTTTGATGTCCGTTATCTTCCATATTGTCCAACGTTGTATTGAGGTGCGCTGTCAGAGACCTGCACGCATTAAATGCTAAAACAATAGACAGCTAGGCTGTCTCTTGTTGTCAGTCAACGTTAGAATGATTTTATATCAAAATAGAAGTTCCATTCTGTTCTTCTAAAAGGATGTTTACAGTATAAGCATGGAAATAGAAGATATCGTTTGCATGCAGTGCAGTGATATGATCAGTCATAATAAATGCATGGATGTGAGAGAAAAGCGAGGGAAGACATTGACTTTTCAAACTATCTGAGAATAGGTTTGAATATCAAGTCGATATAGACAATGAAATCGATATGAGCATAACTTATGAAACCGATGTGTGGATGAGTCGTTGTTCATGTGAATCGTTATACATTCATAAACAATTCGATGTACACACAAATCGTATGCATTAATAACCAAATCGTTATGATACTATCGCAAATCGTTATGAGCAAATCGTTGTTTCACTTATCGAGTCGATATAGTGAACAATCGTTGTTTAATGTATCGAATCGTTACTGCGACCAAGTCGTTGTGTAACTTAATGAATCGTTACAGTGACTGAGTCTGTGTAACTTATCGAATCGTTATGAAACTTAACGAGTCGTTGTGAAACTGAAATCGTTGTGAGAGCAAATCGTTGTTCTCACTTATCAAATCGATGCGACGACCAATCGTTATGAACCAAGTCGTTGTGAGAGCAAATCGTTGTTCTCACTTATCAATCGATGCGACGGTCAATCGTTATGAACCAAGTTGCGATCTCTTAGCGAATCGTTATGAGAGGCAAATCATTGCGATCTCTTAGAAATCGTTATGAGAGGCAAATCGTTGCGATCTCTTAGCGAATCGTTATGAGAGGCAAATCGTTGCGATCTCTTAGCGAATCGTTATGAGAGGCAAATCGTTGCGATCTCTTAGCGAATCGTTATGAGATAGACTTCAATAGAATAGCGATGACTTATGAAATCGTTATAGAACCAAAATCGATGTGAATGAGGAAATCGTTATGATTCTAAGGAAATCGTTATAACAACTAGAGAGTCGATGTGTACTTAGAAAATTATATGCTTTGAACTGTAAATGCTGGTATGAAGAATACTTACCAGTTTAGCTTGTTTTCTTTGTTAGATTTCCTGTGCTCAAATCTTATAGAAGATATGTTAGAAATGCACATTGTCTTAGTTTGTTAATCACCAAAATAGATATTTAATTCATTTAAATTACATGGGAAAATCTGATCATCAATCTCCCCCTTTTTGGTGATGACAAAACATAGCAACAATAAAAGATGTTCTGAAATAAATCTAAATAAATTGTGAAATAAAATATAAGAGATGTATTTCAGAAATACTATATTTCTCCCCCTTTTTGTCATTAAGCAAAAGGAATCATTCGGAGACAAAGAAGAGAGATAAAAGAGAGATAAGAGCAAAGAACTTTTCTATTTATCTTGAGGGGTTACATGAAGGTAGAAAGCAGGAGATAGAAGGGAGGCATGCCGCTGAATAATGCGCAAAGCCTTGCATTCCTGCTCTTCAAAATAGGTCTGGAAAACCCCAAAAGCAATAGAGTAAGATGACCCCATGTCTGGAAGCATCCTCTTGATGTGAAGTTGGCGCTGATCTTCTAGAAAATTAGCATATTCATCTTTGCCAAGAGATTCTTTGAAGTAAATAAAAGATCCAAAACTGGCAAACCGAAGAAATTGGTTGATCTTGATAGGGTAGTGGATCTGATGCTGCAGAAGATCTTTCTTCAAGGCCAAAAACAGCTTGTACCGCTCGACCCACTGAAGGTAAGGGTCCTGAACTAAATTGATAGAGTTCATGTCCAAAAAGGCTTCAGCTGTAAGAGTAGGTTTCCCTTCTTTGAACAAGGAGCTGTTGATTGATTCCAGCTGAAGGGCAGACTGATTATAGTGCTTTTCCAGTCAGTAGGAGAAAGCCTTTCACATTCAGATAGCAAAGGAGCAAGAACTTCAGAGGAAATATGACCTAGATGAAATTCTCTGAAGATGAATCTTGGGAAGGAGGGGAGACGACCCTGCTGAGCTGAGATCCTACCCATGACACGAGCAAATCTATCAAAAATTACAGGACCACTGAGGAGTCAGACCAGGAGAGCCAGAGCAAGGAGGCAGCTTAGGGAGAAACACAGTGTCTGGAATTTGCAAGGTAGCGAAATCCACTTTGAAGGAGCAATTACTGGATTTTCAACTTTCAACAAAGCAATGGCTCCCTGGAATTGACCCAACTGCACTTCAGGTAGCTTGTGAAGATACCGATAGTCATTGAAGAGCTGGAAGTACCTGATGAGCTTAACTTCCTTTTGAATAAAAGGCGCCCAGGTAGACTGATGATGGATGACAAACCACTCAGAGAGAGTGAGTGGATGATCCCGGGTGGAAACCGTTCGGACTTCATAAGAAGAAACTTCCTGTAGAGAGCCTTATGCCCTTTAGCCACTGATCTTCAGTCTTGCATTCAGCCATTTGGAAGATTTTGGATTGATCGGCTTTTGAGAAGTGATTATAGGGAAGGACAACATTGAGGTGATCGGTGAGGTTGAGAAAAGGAACACCAAAAAGGGTGGCAAAGATACATTTTGGAGATATTCACAGTAGATTGGTTTTCTCGATTTTCAACTGTGAGGAAAACCAAAGAGGAGGAAATTTAGGTTCGGTGGGAAGAGCAAGAGTGTTAGAGAGTTTCCTCTTTTTAGAGACAGGACTAGAAGAGTCAGTTCCTGTGGACATGAGAGGCAACTGCCAGAACTGAACGATGGTGGTAATTTCCAACTCATCCTCAAATTTATTGAGAAAGGGACCTTCTAGTTGTGCACCTTCAGGTATAAAGGTGACAAAGGAAGGAGGAGTAGGAGGATGGAGAAATGATTGATGGGTAGAAGGAGGTGTGATGGACGGTCCATCTAAAGAAGGACCAGAGGAAGAGGAGGCTCCAGCTGATGATGAGACTGGAGGGTCTTCAAGAATAGGAGGAGGTGGTGGAATTGATGTAGAAATGGCAGGAGATGAGGAAGGTGCAGAGGGAAAAGGTGTTGGAGATGAGATGGTTCTAGGTACAGGTTGTTTGAAGGTAGGTGGAGCTGGAGGTGCTGTGGAGGAGGATGGTGGTGAGGAAGGAGCTGGTGTCTGAATGGGAGAAGGAGCTGGGGGCTCAGGAGCTATAGCTTCTTCTTCTGCCTGACATGATCAGCTTCAGTAACCACTGGCCCGGTTGGCCCTGACGGATCCTCAGTGGCCCTGTTGGCCCAGATTCTACAGTTGTAACGCCACTATAGACCAGCACAGTTACACAACTCACATGGATCTAGCTAGAGGGTTACAGTGGAACGAATCCAACAATTTCAATACAGGTTGAAATATACACAAATAACTATTCAATTCCATGATAATTAACAGAACATGGAATTAAACACTTGCAATCAGCATTATTCAAAGCAAATCTAATGTATAAAAGATAACAATAGTCCAAGATATTACATTCCAATGATCAGTTGCATAAAGGAAATTACATAAGATCCTCACATACAAGTGCCACTCTAAAACTCTCTAAGACAAGCTAAGTCTCCACGTCCTCACGCTCTGAGTCAGTTTGCACTAACTAACTCCGTATCCTCTGGCTCTTCTGAAATGTTAGGCAAGTATGAGTCCACAAGACCCAGCAAATCACATGAAAGACAGTTCAAGATATTAACATTATATTAGTTTTAAAACATGGTAGTACATTAGCATTCCATTCATTGATATCATATACTTTCTTACTATAGTTCTAAGTCCATGGCAATCATTCATTTCATGGTGATTCTAAATATTAAAGAAATAAAAATGTTTCACATGTAGCATGGAATTACTTATTCATGAATCTATTCGATGTTATGTGACCTACAACAATTCTCATGTATCAATTTCTCATTTATGCATGCACTATTCTTTTACACAACAATTTTCATGTAGTAATACTAAAACATTGACATGTAACATGAAATCCTTTGAACAAGTTCACATGTAGGAATGTAAGCATATAACATGGTATGTAGCATGTAGAACAGGTAGACATGTAACTTGTAGCATGTAACATGTAGCATGTAGATATGTAACTTGTAGCATGTAGTCATTTTATATAGTTGCCAAGACATAGCCACACTAAATTAGAGATCAGTAGTCATTTAACATTCACTTATCACCTAGGCAATGCGGTGATGAAGTCATAGTATTTGCGCAAAATCGGGGAAAGTCCTTCCCACCTTAGCCAGTAGAACAAGTCTACCTCCGGATTCAATCCGTTGCCCACAGATTCATTTCTTTACATGTAGGTGAACATTACCATAGGGGCATCTACGGTGTAGTTCCTTGTAGGAATCTCTAAGATAGCAATGTCTTATGGCATCATTGTATAATGCATACACTAACGTGTATAATAGATAGTGACATTTCATTTCATACTATTTAACATGTGTCAATGCAATATTTCAAAGTACAACACTTTCAGTTCTGAAATCCTATTTACTGTACAACAGATTTCTATCATGATACTAATATTCATTCTTGCATTGTCATGCATTTTTATTCAATTCTGTGTAATATATTGTTCAGAAATTCATAACAGAATATACACATGTCTGAAAATTCTGAGATTTTAAAAGAAATTCGAAATCAGTAATTACAATACACATGCCAAATTTCATAATTTTCTGATTTCTGCAACTATTTTTCATGAAATTAACTCTATTAAATCAACTACTAACATGGTTTAATATGAGAAAAGCTCACAATTTTCACATGGAATAGGGATTACTGACATATCATATCTATTGCAGTAATCTAAACATCAATCAACATGCTTTCTTTTACATCATTGTACTTATCTTATACAAATTAAAACTTGATCATTGTCATGTAATTATGCATG